>JASDQU010012521.1:0-50164 GCA_032191745.1 Picea mariana
TGCAAACCAACTCTTTATCTTCTCTGTCAAAGAATAAGAATTCAAATCCTCTCTGCATAATTCATTCTTGACCAGACCACTTAGATTTATCAATCTGTGTATCTATCTTCCCTCCTCTGTCTTTTCTCTTCCTCAAATTTTACAGAGCCATATATCTCCCATAATCCTCTTCTTTCTTTTTCTTTCAACTTTCACTTTATATATCTTCCTGTATCATCAGCGCGTACAATCGAACCTTCAGGCTTCAAAGAATTAGTTACAATAACTGAATAACTTCCTTACAATAATTCTTATTGGCCAAGGCATCAAGACAAACAATATCCACATGATCAGTTCAAACATTTAACCAGCACCGTTCGATGAACATACATCTGTTTTAATTTTTCGGCATGGAATAACCCTTGAGCGCTTTGGAAAACCACTTGTGCTAACCCATATCCACTTGTGCTAACCCATATGTCCATTGGCCATGACCACAGGTTAATCGAAATGCATTTCGCATTTCTCATTTTGGCAATTCGGAAATCCTGTGTCGAAGAGTCTTCACACTTCAAGTTACAAAACCCCAAAATAGAGCTTAGCTTCGTGCTAGCTCCTCCCTCTCACATGACCATCGATGGTAACCACTGCCTACACCAAAATGGTATTTCGGCGTTTCGCATTTCGGTGTTTCGACATTTCTTATGATGAAGTGTTTCAATACTCCAAGTCACGAACCCTGAAATTTTCGGTGTTTCGCATTTCAGCATTTCGACATTTCACTTTTCGACATTTCGACATTTCTGTGATGAAGTGTTTCGACATTCCAAGTCATGAACCCCGAAATGATCTGACTGCTTCACATTTGATCTGGTGGACATAGATCGGACGGTTCTTGTTAACTTCTCAAGGACAGATCAACGGTCATATACAACTCTTATATTACTCCTCCAATGCTTAATCCAACGGATATGACCTAATCATTCATCAAGATGGATGGTTGTTGTGGTTTCGGTATTTCGGCATTCGAGACTTCGTGATGTTGAAGTTTTTTCTTACCATGCAAAAATGTTGGAATAGAAACTCTTGGAATCCCGAAATAGAAATTCCCAGAATCATGTGACGTGTGTCCCTTTCGGTATTTTGGCATTTGGGACTTCGCGATGTTGGATTTTTTGCTTACCATGCAAAAATCTCGAAATAGAAACTCCTGGAGTAAATTGACGATCTTCGAAATTCAAGTTGTGCATGTGCAAACTGATCCACAGTGCCTGTGAAAACTGACCAACAAACTCCCCCTTTGGCATTTTAAAGTTTGACATTAATGAAAAAAACAAGTCCTATGCAAATTGTGCAAACTGCAATCCCTGCCAACAAAGAGAATCTTTGTTTAGTGAATATTCGTATTTATTTTATTCTCTTATTCCTCTCTTCATCATTATACAAATCTTTTGTCTGATAGGGAGCTTAAATACCTTCAATGAGCAGACTGTTAATGACTCCATAGCCTAATGGTCCATCACTGATATGCAGTGATATATGTTGTATTTTCCTTTATTTAAAGTCTTGTTGATCCACCTACTCAAACCATTCTAATACATTTACATTTTGATGGGTATTGGGCTTATCCTCTAGCAGTCTAAGGGTGATTCTCAGTACTAACAGTTTCCAACAGGATACTATTCTTCCTTTACCGCATCCACAAAAAAATCCAAAGTGGGCTCATCCCCATATATTCTAGACTCCTTTGTGGAACTTTTCTCTCGATAAGTTTCCCACCAATGTTTGACATGGCAGAGAACCTTAAGGAGTGTGAAGGTGATATTTTCCCTGTCGAAGAAATAATGAATAGAGAAATAACCTTCTAGCAGATTTAATCAGTTTTCTAAGTCATTTGCATCTATATGTCCTTCAAATATGGGAATATCAAAATTAATTTGTACCTTGAAAGGTGAGGTGCCTCCAAAGTGGCCTCTTGATAAATATTCATCTATTTTTATCGGCATGCGTTGAAGGACATGGGAGAAATTCTCCATCATTTTGTCCCTCTGTCATGTGAGATCTTGCTCAAGCAACAAATTAATATAATTGTCTGCTCTGTCATTTTTATTTTATTCTGCCATGGAGGGATTCTTGGGTGTGTGAGATATATTTTCTTCAAGAGAGACAAGATCGATACCCAACTTGCTATACTTGGACCTCATCAGGGACATGCACTGAAAAACGATCAAGAGCAGCCTGCTCTGATACCACTGATCCAGATTATTTTTGGCACAAAATGAGAGAGGAGATATAATAAATAAATGTACAGAGATATATCAGATATCCAATAATATAACAGAAATGTATCCGAGATGCAACCATAAACATAGAGATATATTAATACACAATTTTCTATTAATGAGCGAAAATGTACAAAGAATGTAAAAATACAAAGTGAAAGACTCGCTAGAATGGTGGCAGATTATCTATGAGAATAGATGTGTGTCCTAACCACATTCGCAAGAATATGATTTACATTGAGGCTCCAAAGGCCTTTTTATCATAAAGAAAATCCAAAACCCTAACCCCGGAAGATGAAAATCCATCAGTTTTTCGGACCCCGTTTTGGGTAGTTTGGTGTATCAACTTCCCATGGCGTAACTTTGACATACGATCTTCGTTTGGGTCTCACGATATCTCATTGGAAAGGTATCTCCAATTTGATTCATTTTGGGGGCTCAATCAGATCCTCCGAGTATCATTGAGAATCTCTATCCCCAAAAACCTTCATTTAGGCCCTCAAAATGGCCCCAAAAGTTAAAAACTGCTAAAAATAGTAAATTGCCAAAATTGTCAGAAAATTGTTTTGAGCCAGCTTGAAGAGGTGGGTGGCCATCGATATCCACCTAAATCAGGTGGATATGAATATTGTGGACAACTAAAAATCCATTATGAGGAGACCATGTTTGTTATTCTTGAACTGAAGCTCTCTGGGTAGGCTTTATGATGCTCAAGCGAACCTCCCATGCTGATAATCATCCTTATGTTGGATAGATGGTTTGGATAGTTGGTTGTCATTGATGTCAACCCATGGAGAGTGATATTCCAAATTTATGTGAACCCTTAGAGATTGATGTCAACCCTTGGATAGATCATGATATCATTGGACAACTAGCTTAGCCAGTTGGTTTGGACAGTTAGATTGATGTCAACTGATGTGATGGGTATATTTGGATAAGTATCCAAAGTGGTCCCCTTATGGCTTATCTCTAAGAATCTCCCTCACAAGAATATGCTTTGAATAATTCTATAATAAACCCTTAAGTGTGGTTATGGGACCTGAAGTTGATTGAGGAATAATAACATGAAGGACAATGTGCATGTAGGAAATACCCTCATAGATGGATAGTACTCGTCGTTCCATTTTCAGTGATATGTGGAACTCCACGTGGTTCCTCATGGTTAGGGAGATATGGCCTTGTGAAATTGGAAGCCCCAAGGAAGGGTTGAGAATCCCTAGTTGGTTACACGTCAACTAGTCAAAAGGGTAAAGTTGTTGTAACAAGAAAACCTTAGAAGCCCTAAATTAAGGAAAGGATTTAGCTAGCACAATTATAAATACACCTCAAGGAGCCATTCACTTGTACACTCACACACGTATTCATTGCTTATATATATTGTGATATATTGATATTTTGTTGAGGTTGTAGCGTCATTTTCTAAAGTAGAAAAGGACAGTCAATGACGCAAATCTTAGAGTTTCAAAAAAACCATAGTTTCTGAGGTGTGAGTGGGATGCAGTGGAGGAGGAAGTGTACATACATGGGATGCAATGGAGGAAATAATGTACATACGCAGGTTGTAGAAGGGGAAGTTGCGTACATGTGAAAAGTTAATGAAAAATTGAGTAGATGTTGGTACCAGGTCCCTAAAGTCTGAAGCAAGTTCACAGGTCAAAATTCCATGGGTTCAGATCATCTACATAAGCTCTGGTATGGTTACATGATGATTATATTTTCTTATGATATGGTGAATTCTTGAGGCATTCTTGATATGTTTGGTTTTGTACTTGGATAGTTGGTTGGCTGAGTGAGAACCACTCTTATTTATGGTATAGTATTGATATGGTTCTTATAATTCACACCTTTGAGCTACTTGTACTTGGTTGAGGTATATCTATGTTGTATGATGATGTATGCATGAGGGACATGCATAGGTTGTTGGATATGATTCATTGATGACATGGTACAGATATGCATATGGTTTATGGCACAGTGACAAGTTACAGGTTGATGTGACAGAGGCAGTGAAGGTTTGAATGGTTGGAAGTTTCAGAGTTCCAAAAAACTAGAAACCCTAGTTTTCTGAGGGTGTACACAAGATGAAAGAGGAAAATTCACGTACATAAATGGGCTGCAGTGGAGAAAAGCACATACATACACGTGTTGCATCATATACAGGTCGTGTATTTGTTGGTACAGTTGGAAAAAATGTTTTATGTCTACAAGTTGGGTCTTGTACTTGGGGATTGGAATCCTCACATCTCAGTTGGTGTTGAGATCTGCAAGTTGGGTCTTGTATTGAGATTTGGTACTCTTTTCATTTAGTTTTCATAAACCCTGGAGATTATAGTCTTCATGTAACAACATAATACAAAATATTACACATATATTTGGTGTTCTTTGTGTTCATTATGGTGATGATTCATAGTTCTCTATTATTGATAAATGTTGTTGAGATATTCAAGTAGCTAATTGTGAATGAATAATAATTTTTTAAGTGGTTTCTAACTAAAGAAAGAAATAATTGTAAAAATATCCATGCACTGATTCACCTCGCCCCTCTTAGTGTGGTCGGTGTGTCCAACACCTTTCCTGTCGCCCCTACTACCAACACAACTACTTGACTAAACCAACACTAATGGAATCCAATGAGGGGGCGAAGCCCTCCTCATACTGCAATGTCACAACATGAGAAACAAAAGGAACCTCCTCTTCGCAACCCCCTTTTGATCCACCACTGCACCTCAGAGACCAGATCCTGCAAGAAAAACTTATCCATAATAAATGGATGGAGATGGAAGCCGAGACCTCTCATCCAAAAGTGGCTCGAACTTGGATACCAGGAAAATGAATTCCTCAATCCTCCACAGTCCCCAAGTATGTAATCAATTCAACTCAAGATGGAGCACAAACATAGTACATGAGGGATCACGCCTTCATTGGAAAATTTCTAGGTTTATGGCCCTCTGAAAAATATCTTGTAAAATGGATCAACACATGGTGGAAGCCAAAGGGACACTATGATCTCTAGCTAGGATCCAAGAGATATTTTATCATCATATTCCACCACCTAGAATATAAGGAGAGAGTATTTGAAAATGACCCATATTTTTACAACTCTCTAAGCCTATATCTCTGCTTCTGGTCAGAATGATTCATCCTAGAGAAAGAAGATTTCACTTGTGCCCTTGTCTAGATACGACTGTACTCCCTTCCTCAGGAATTATGGCTCGAAGAAATCCTTGAAGGTATTGGAAACACCCTAGGTATCTTTGTTAAATCGTCTGAAGCCACAAGGAAGGGCCGTTACACCTTTTATGCATGCATATGTGTCTACATGAACATAGTGAATCCCTTACTAGGAACAATAAAATTGGAATACCAAGATGAATAATGGGAGAGAAAAATAGACTACAAACATATCCCATTTCGATGTCGAAAATGACATGAACATGGCCACCTCTTTCGTGACTACTTGCTAAATTCTCCCACCAATGTGCCCAAGCCAACATAATACAAGGCAAAATATGGATTTACCCAAGTCCAAGGACGACGACGCCAGATGAAGAAAAAGACCCATCCCCTCTCCCCTGAGGCACCCTCCACCAAAAACTCCTTTGACATTCTCAATACCCTCTCGGATTATCCCCCACCCACCAGTTCTCTCCCCAAAGTCGACAAAGACAAATCCAAAGAGATTTTGGAACCCATCATCGAACAGATCCTACCACATCAACCCACATCTCCCCTTGTAGAAGACCCAACCCAGGGTAAAGGAGGAGAAATGGAAGTCAAATGGGATGACTAGGAGTTAGTTGAAATCAACCTAGTATGATTAGAGGAGGCATATCACAAGCAATAACTCCAATCAGTTCCCTTGGAACGACTTATAAAAGTACACAAGGTATATCTCAACTCCACAGTAGGAGGCACGTCCAAATATTGCACTGGACTTGACATACATCCAAGGTCGCACAAATACCCATGCAAGCAAGTCAAAGAAGCAGGTAAAAGAGGTCCAAAATCTACCCAAAAAATAATACAGGAAATTGGTAGCTACATGGTTAATTCTAGTCATATTCAGAATATAACCTATAACATCCCCACTATAATCCCTATTTTAATTAATGCTTATGTAGATATAATATGTGGCTACTTCCAAAGCGATGTAATATGTGAATTGTATTTTAATGCTTTAATAATAAAATGTGATGTCAGCTACTAAGGGGTCATGGAAAAGAGATGGGGGAAGAATTAATCCACAAGAGGAGGGAGTGTCTAGGATAATGGCCAAGAGGGGTCCAAGGGGTAAATACCCATGTATATTAATTTAAACTATTTTTCTAAATTTTCTAATTGTATATGAACCTTCCCATTTCTGATTGAGTGTTCCCAAATCCAATCATTGAATACATGTAAGAGGGTGGGTGTGAGTGGTTACATCCCAAATTTATTGGGCACATAGGGTTTGAGTACAATCAAGCTAAGGAAGAGTGTGAGTCAATAAAGGCAATACAAATAGAGGAAATTCGTATGGGTTGGGACTACAGTTTTTAGTTAGTAAAGTTTTCTGCATGGGAGGCAAGGGAGAGAAAGAAACAGAGCTTGAATCTAATGCAACCATGGAGGGAGAATTCTAAATCAATTTGGAGCATAATTGGAGTGAATTGGAGCTGGAGAAATCAAGAGACGGGTTTTCAGGCCTGAAGAGTGAACTCCTATGTGAGTTTCACTAAAACAACAAGTGTTTGTTGTTGGTTTGTTGATAGTTTTCCTAGTAATAGTTTCCCTTGAGTTCCTAGCTGCCTCTGCCAGAGAGACCTTGATAAATGAATGGGATGCCTGAGGGAATGAGATCGGTGAAGGGGTACATTCCTTGGGTTGGATAGTTCAAGAGGAAGAGAGTTGGTGGAAAATCAAGATAGTTGTAGGAGAATATCAGTGGGGTTGAGAGTTTTATGAGTTGTGAGTGGACTGTGATAGGCCACCCTCTTTTTTGGATTGCTAGCCTCATCTTGAGGGTGACTGGCTATTCATATTTGGAACAATCAGTCTATGGTTGGTTGGAACGTCCATCCCAAGAATTTGGTTGCACAATTCTTGTTTAAAGATAGTGTTTTATCTTGTTGTTGAGTTATTTACATGTGTTATTGTTGTGCATGAACTCTGTGTAAATGAGAATGATTTATATGTTGTTGTTATGAGTTGTTTAGCCGCATTTCATGTTGATTTATATCATGTTGTAGATGAATATATTCGATGGTTGTAGACAGTAGTTAAATCTATTTAATTTTTAGTTGTAGGCTATAGGAAATCGGCTAACAGAAAAATAATTAATTTAGTTAGCATAAATTTTGTTTTTATTTATATTTTGCATCGTAATGTCCCTCAGTTGGGCTGAGGGACATTACATTATGGTATCATAGATTTGGTTCAAACAATGGGCTTGTATGGGCCAAGATGGTTGCGAATTTGTGAAATTCGTTGTTGAAGATTTTGTCTATGATGAGTTTGGGGAAAAATGGAGATTTTAGAGAGAAATCCCCAAATCTGTGGGCAAAATCCGAGTTTTAATGAATCTGGATGGTTTAAAAAGGTTAATGGAGTAGAGAGGTGAAGTTGCAGATTGAAATTCGACTTGGAATGGTTGAAATTTGAGTTTTAATAGTTGCCTGAAGATTTACAGGAAGTTTCAAGAATTGACGGCTAAAATCATGTTTTATCTTGTGATTGACGACCAAGATTGACTATGATAAATTTAAAAATTCATAAGGATTTGAGCATTTTCAAGGTTGATGAGATCAATGACCAAGATTAAATTGGGGGTTTTGAAAGGGATCAGATCGACGTTCCCGATCAATCAGAGAAAATTCAAAAATTTTCTAAGTGTTAAAGTTCACCAAGAGAAATCGTCTACGAACGATGGACGGATTGGCCAAAATGATGAAGAGGTTGGTTTGGCCATAAGACATCTATGACCATCGATGGTCGGCGGTTGAGGGTTAGCCAAATAGACAAAATTATTTTAAATCGCCGATGGAATTAGTCAATGGCCAATTGGCCGGTAGTCGGGTGTCGGTCGATTCAACTAATTGTTCGAATCAAGAAAGAGAATTCCTTGAGGGTCGATGTGTCGATGGTTTGGCATCGACCAAAGTCGACGACGTGTCTGGTTTGTCCAAGAGAATATAACGATGGATGATGGGGAATAGAGGATGAAAACATCATCATCCATGTGTCATTCCATGTCTACATCCACGTTTCATGCCATGTCACCCAAGTTGGCACCTCAAGATGATGTGGCATGCCATGTCTGTATCCATGTGTCATGCCATGTCAACAGTTGCCACGTCAGCCAACAGAAGTGGTTGATGGTCAAATAGACCAATTTGGGAAAGCATATTAAACAACCATCGGGGATTGTCGATCATTCATGGGCCAATGTTCGGGCATCGATCAAAGTTGTTGAGAGTTCATTTTGCCAATAAAGATCACCGACGGTCGACGATCGATGACTAGGTTGGTCAATTTGGAGTTCTGCACAAGTCAGTTGTCGGAGAGTTGGGATAATGGCCAATAGTCGTGTCAACAATTTGGGGAAGTATTATGCATGCCACATGAGAACTTCAGTCACTGACGATCGATAGAGAGTATATCAATGGTCCAGATTGCTTTCGATCTGAGATCGACGATGCAGATTGCACACAGGCAGAATAGTCTGGAGTCATTTTCTTATTTTGGCCATAACTAGAACAAATTAAATCATAATGAGATGAAAATTATGGGTTTTTTCCATAGATATGAGGTCTACAAAAGTGAAAGAGAGGACCCTTGTCCAATTATACTTGAATTTGGAAGGAATTGAAAAATAATGGTTTTTAAAGATCTGGGTCCAGATCATTGACATAAGTCTAGATTAAAATGAAACTCTTGGAGAGAGTCCAAAAAGAAGGCGCAGAAACAACCCATGAAGGAATTGAATAAATCCTATGGGGAGTGGAATGTGGACACTGAAATAGGCCAAAATCCACTATTTCGGGCCACTTTTTGGCGATTTTTTATATTTTCAGAGAAGAAAAAGTGACCCTGGATCACAAAACTGGAAAATTTTATTCAGCGAAATTTTTATATACTCATCAATATAAACAATTTTAGTTTATTGAAGTTTTTCCATAAGTGCACATATTGAGAGATAGCCAGTTCTGCTAAAAATTCCAAGTCTGGAAAAAGGAGTGAAAAATGACAAAGATGCAGATTCCAGATTGTTGTAGTTTTTTACTGAATCATCAAATTTGAAATTCTAAGAGTTTTTATGAATTCCTTTTTGTTATTATTATCTATGTCTCATAAACAATTTTCTCTAGTTCTTGACATTTTTTCTTCTACAGTTGACAGAAGTTGGCATTTCAATAAAATTGCACCAGTAGAGAAAATGCACAAAAAGGGGTGAAAATGACCTTTTCAAAAATCCATAACTTTTAGCTCAAATATCAGACTGGACATGAGTAAATCAAATGGAAATATATTTCAAATATGAATGCATCTAGGGAATCATAGTGTGAATTGATGAAATGCGTCCTTCATAAATTGATGAGGAAACAACATGTATGTTAATTAATGAAATGTTTTATAATACACATGTTCTAACAATAATCATTACATGCACATTTATTGAAAAATTAGAGGTACATAAAGAAACTTTAGTTCTTATATGAGGACTAGAGTTATGGAATATGCTCAAGGATCTTACAATCATGAGGAAGAGATCAGAGGTCAGCATGTCAGCATGGGGAATGCTGAGATAGTCAAATGGAAGAAGAGATAGGCAAGATCTTGTCACTATGAGAAGCCTACATAAGGAAGTTCAAAGATATAGAGATGATAATGAAAGAATTATGAAGGTTCATTCAGAGATACTTTAGAGCCTAAACATGTTCCATAAGAAAGTTAACAAATATTCTAGCACTAAGCAAGAAACTAGTGCTAGACAAGTATCAACATATAGATCCCATAGAAAAAGGGATGATCATAGAAATTGTAGGAAATCAAGAAGCATGAGAAAGTGCCAACATTCTCCAAGGAAGTCCACTATAATAACTTATGCAAGGTCAGGGCCAGGGAGTAGCCCAAGTGTGTCTCTTGTTAGGAGGAAAAAAAGAAGGCCCGAGGCAGACATCTTGCAAGGTAAACTCAGGAAAATCAAGCCACCTAATTTCAATGGTGAACACAGGAAAGGAGAAGAGGAAGAGTCTTGGCTATTGGAAATAAAGAAATATTTCCAGTTGCATGATTACCCCTCTTAGGTAGAAGCTAGAATTTCCACCTACCACTTACAAGGAAATAAAACCATGTGGTGGGATTAGCTTAAGCAAGCCAAGAACTTTGATGAGAAGAGGATCTCATATCGACAGTACAAAGGATATTTCCAAGAGAAATATTTTTCCGAGCATTACTATGAAAGAAAGATGAAATATTTCTTTGAACTCAAGTTGGGAACCTGTTGAATCCCCTTTATGATTTTCATTTTTCCCCTCATTATGTTTTTCTCGCTTCTTTACACCCTTTCTCTCCCTCCTTCTATATTTCCTTTTTTCCCATTTCCTTTGATCACTTCTTTTTCCCTTTCTTGGTTTTACACTTAGTCATTTTCAATTTTGCGAGTCCTCAGGTCTGCGGATTGTCGCATTTATATTTATGTTCACTCACTCTTATAGAAATCCCCCTCAACACTTTGATTTTTCTTTAGTTCTTGGGTCCTCGGGTTGGAACATCTACCTTTTTTTTTCTGCACCCTACACATTGCACTTCAAATTCCGTTTTCTACACTTTGACCATCACTTTACATTTATTCCTTTCACGGATGTTGAGTTTCCAATTGTTTCATTCTTCTGATGCTTGCGAGTCTGGCCGACCACCCTTCCATACCTAGTTTTTTCTTTGGATCATTTCTCCACCGTGGATTCACATGTTGGGAAGTTCATGAAAGTTTCATATTCATCTTCCTTCATCTTTGTCCCCACCATTACATGATTTTCCCAATGCACAATAAATGTTATTTAAGGGATAAAAATTGTTATACAGATTTTGAAAAGGTCGTTATTAATGGAGAAAGGCTTGAGAAAATTGCATTTAATCGACATTCATGAAAGGAATAAATTATCATTTTCTCGTGAAAAGGATTATTTGTAACCATTATCTAGACAAAGAAAAAATTCTATCAACTTAATGGCATCATCAACTCGACAACAATTATGTGGTGACACTTTGAATATTTTTGGCAGCGAAGATCGGAACTTCCAGTGGTCGAGAGCATACTTGTATTATTCCTCCCCTCCTGCTGCACAAAAAGATGAAAATATGATTTGAACATCTAGTATTTCTCTTGTTGGTTGTGTTTGAGAGGTGTTCGATTGTAAGGAAATTGTTTCAAGGTGTGTGGATAAATATGTACTGAATCAAAGGATCATACAACTCCAGGGACATTCTCCAATTTCT
Organism: Picea mariana; assembly: GCA_032191745.1. Classification (NCBI taxonomy): domain Eukaryota; kingdom Viridiplantae; phylum Streptophyta; class Pinopsida; order Pinales; family Pinaceae; genus Picea; species Picea mariana. Next base: position 11,739 of record JASDQU010012521.1, read on the forward strand.
CTTTCGCCTCAAGTCTTCCATAAAATGTTAAAGCTTCTAGAGCTAACTCTCACCTTGAAAGGTGAAGATTGCAGAATTTTTTTGAAGAAACATAATAATGGGTTTGACCTCTTTCCAAAATACTTGGAGAATCATGCGTTTGTCCCAATAGACATAACCCGAATTCAGGTTGACTCTTTAAAGAACCCTTATCGATAAATTGCATGGTTATTTACCAAAATAACAGGTCAGGAAAATATTGCTTCTATATCTCGGATGATTATATATATTTTGTATTTTACAGTTCAAAAGAAATCTATCCTTGATTGGGGTAAGCTCATTTCCATCAAAATTTCTTCCCAACTATCTCATTACAAAAAGGATAAGAAATTGTTTATGACTTCTTATTTGATATTTGCTATCGGTCACTGTTGCTAATTCCTAAATTTGACCATAAGCAAAGGGTAAAATGTGAAGTAGACCATGTTACCTTTTGGTATCAAGCATTATGGAGGCATAAAACCCCTTTGTTTTTCTATGAAGTTTATAATGATTTTGTTTCAGTCTTCAAGAAACATTTTTTTGGTGAGGGAACCTCTAGGATATCTGTTGAAGCCGCCAAGTTCCTAGAGAAGAAAGGAATGATAAAGAAAATGGAAAATCATAGTATCATAAGAATTTTTTTCTCAAAAGAAAATACTTCTTTTCTTCCATATTATGTACCCAATAAATTATTCATCACAGAAGTAACAAGGCAATATAATTTATGGTTGCACTTTTTCCATGAAAAAAGGAAAAAAAAATTATTTCTCTTCCTTGGAAGATTGGATAATTTATACTGAGGAATATAAATAAAATTGATGAATTTACAGGGTATTTTAACAATGTCAATTTGAAGTATGCAGAGAAGATAAAAGGTTTTGGTCCAAATAAAACCTCTATTGAACACATGAAAGAATTAGGGTTTAGTAGTTTTTTCATTCAAACTGTTTTGAGTGAAGAGGAAGAAATCAATAGCTAGAACATTCTTGTACATGATATTGTTGACCTGGAAACATTACTTAGCAGCAATGATCACTATAAACAAAAAGGAATAAGTTTCGGTGAAAAGAGTGATCAATATCTAGTTGTCACTTCGAAGAATACTACATCCAGGAGAAATGCTCCATCAACCCATCCAATTAAGAAGTATGTCAACAATAGTTCTAGTGGAGGAGGAGATAAAAACCCTCCCTCTGTAAAAATAGAAATTTCCCACAAACTCCTTGTGAGAAAGAAAAGAAAAACTCCATTACTAGAGGAGGAGAACAATCTATTAGAAAATGATATTCAAATTCTTTCTTTGGAAGACATGGAACTAGAAGCAAAGATTGAAAAGATATTTCCTGCAATAGAACAACATGAGCATGTTGTTCAACAAGGTTCTGTATTGGAAGTTGTTGGGAATGAAACCTTTAGTGAAGAAGAATCCTTCACTTTTAAGAGTGTTGTTTTTTATATAGAATCTAAAAATCTAATTATGGAAAGAAATGACCAGAAAAATAAGAAAGGAATATCCCACTCAAAGGTTGACCTCAAGTATATGCGACCATCCCAAATTTCCAAAATTCACAAGGCAACCACAGATGTGCTTGATTATTCTATTGATGGTTTGGAGGCTGAGAATGACAACTTAAAGGAAAATATCAAAGAGTTGGAAACAACCCTGATGCGTCTTCCCATTTTGGCTAGCCCTTTGACAATGATAAAACCAACTACACCTGGTGTCAAATTCAAAGAATCATCAAGTTTGCTTACAATGGTTTGAAATTATGTTGAGAAAAATATTAAAAAGAGAATGTCACTTGTAATAGAGGTCTGGGAAGTCTCTAAGAATATTGTTTCTTTTGGTTCAAGAGCACATGCATTTCATGCTTCAAGCTAATCTTAAAAATGAAAGAGGAGTTTATACAGATGTTTTTTTACCATTTGGGATAAAAATTTCAAACATGACAGAAGCGAAGAGGAGAGAAGAAGATATGCCTTCTCCTAGTCGAATCAAACAGTTGAACACAAATTGGAAAGAAAAGATTAAAAATATAAGAAATATTATCCAAGCATGCAATGAAGTTATAGTAAAAAGAGAAGAACTTTTCAAAAGGCTCACAGAAATAGATTTAGCAGGTAGTGTTGTCACCATAAAAATTCAGTATGGGCTATAAATTTCAGAGGGCTAAAGTAGTGAAGATATACTACATGATTTGGAAGAACAGGCTACATCTGGCGGATATGGACGAATATAAAGGGAGCGTGAAGGGAGGAAATCCTGCAAGCCGTTGATCTCACGATAGCTTGGATCAATGGTTGAAACCCGTATCGGGCGGCGAAGTAGCACAAGAGTTAACTAACCAATGGCAGGCAGGGGAAAACCATTGTGGTTTTGATGGGGAACACATGGTTCCCTCATACATGTATCGGGGCGGACAATGGATTGCATCAAACCATTTTTCCCATAGCCCCGATGTCACATGGTTTAAAATGTCACATCAATAACTCATGGGAAGGATGGCAGTTAGTCAATATCACCTCATATCACTGGTCCAGGTACTTCCCCCGCTGATGTACCAAAAGGACGTCATCACATAACTAATTCAGAGCTCATCATTCGAAATAAATTGGTGAAGCATGGCTCACCAACGTACTATGTCAGGAATTCATGATTAAAATGAAAATACTATCAATCTCTTTATCCTACTCTGGGAAATTTCCATCTTATACATAAGTAAAACAATCTTGACTTGTGTTGATTTCTTGAATCCTCTAAGTTCAAGAGGTGGTAAAATCACGGTCTCTACAAAGTTTGAAAGGTATGGATAACACTCATCAGGTGATGTATGGTGCGACTTGGTTCTCAACTAATGTGCCAAGCTTACCATCAAGTAAGAAAGAAAAATGGGTCATGCAGATACTGGCAACTAAATTTCATACCAAACCCACAACTGAGACAGAGTCAGGGGTCATATTAAGCCCCATTATGAGGGATCTCATCATAAATGAACACGTGGAAAAACCCTACAAAATGACAGCAAAGAAGAAGAGGAGAAAAAGGTGAAAGACAGAGACCAAAACTAAGATGATAGAAAGCGTCGAAGAAAATTTCACTTGGTTGGGCACCTTGGAGAATGAAATCTCCAAGCCGAGGTCAATCCTCAGATAAATTTAGGCATGTTTCAGAATGTTTTGGACAGATGGTGGCCTAAGAAAAGGAGGTCCTGATATGACATACATGTTACTAACAGTTCCTTTAAAATAGGATAACTACTATCCCTTTTGTAACTTGTCTCTATTTTTAGAATTATGAGGAAGTTGGAACATTTTAAATTCCATGAGAAAATCCTCTATATATGTTTTGTCTTGAAGATATGAAACTATCAAGAAAAGGGGATCCTGCCCTCTGTGTAGGAAGAACTTTGAAACTTTTGGGGCTCGAATGAATATATGAATGCAAAAGAAGATTTTGAAATGTTAATGAAAATATTCTAACTGGTGGTGTTATGAGTCTCGTTTTCTCTTATAGTATGTGATTCCTGTTATCCTTTATTTCATTTTCACTTTTCCTCTGTCTAAATTGAGAAATTAGAGGCCCAAAATTCAATATTTAATTCTCTCGGCTTAGCAATTCAGAATGTGTTTATATCTTCCAAACTGATTCAGAATTCATTACTATAATGCTCTGATGTAGTTTTGTGTTTCTTTTTTCCTCTGATACCATACAAATTTTCTAATATAAACTCAGACTCACTACCTCATTTAGCCTTTTCCTCTTGATAGTTTTCAGGGTTTGAAAATTCATTCTTCATTCCAGACTCCATAGCCCAAATGTTGTCCTCCTTTCTTCAACAATTTTATAAACCCCCCCCCAAAAAAAAACAAACAAAATCTACCCACCGATTTCCATAGATATATCAAGTGAAACGAGAGATACCTCTTTTAGTTGAGAAGGCTAGTGCCTCAGCTCTAAAGCTAGTTGTTTGTCGATTGTCGGACATAATTTAGTGAGTGCTAACATTTTGGCGCCATTGCCGAGGACGAAATTGAAAAAATTTCCCTGGAAAAGAATGACATGGTTGAGTTCTAAGGCCTGAGAGAAGCAGACACTTAGGCACATATTGGCTGTATTCCCACTTTGGCGACTCCACACATCAGCTCGAAGGTGATTCCACTGGTAGAAGAATCCATAAATTCAAATCTTCAATGGTGACTCCGTTCTCAATGCAGAATCTAGCTTCCAAAACATTATTGGTGACTCCACTCAAGCTTCGAATGTAATTCAGAGACTTCACTGGACGATGAGATCCCTTGAGAGAGGTATGAAAACACATATGGAAGAAAACAAGTACTTAAAATTGAATTTTTTCCAAGGCATTTTATTGTTTGTTATAAATTGCCTCAGCTCCTTCCTTGAAAATGCCAAACAATGTTTTCTTTACCTGCTACATTCTAATGATGATCATGAGAATATTGCAATTGTATATTCTCCTCTTAAATTTGTACATGCATATCCTCACTGTATCACTAATTTTGATAAAAAAAATCCATCTGGGTCATGTGATGACCATAACCAAGTTGATGGGCCTCATGAAACCAGGGTTGATATTTCATCTCCTGCACTTGATCCAACACCCTCCAAGACTCAGCATATATATAGTCCCTTAAAATTACCCCACATCCTTCATGATTTTCCTTCAAAACACTATGAGTACCTGCCTATGTTTGATGGGGAACCTGATACAATCTCAGCTGAAAAACACATCTAAGGGTTTGAGCATTTTATAGATTTGTTTGAGATTGACCATGATGATGTTTGTATGAGGGCCTTCTCTCAATCCTTGAAAGGAGACACCAAAGATTGGTTTAAACATTTGCATCCAGAGACAATTAGCTCATGGGAGGAATTGAAGGATGTCTTTTTAAAGTTTTGGGGCAGGAAGAAATCTTTGGATATACAACTTATAGAGTTCTATGCCTTAAAAAAGCAAACCAATGAAACTATTTCTATATTCAGTAGAAGGTTTTCCAGTATCTATTACAATTTTTCCAAAGAAATTCAACCCATTGAAGCTGCTACCATGCTCCATTATACAACTACTCTCCATCCAGATTTTTCTTTCCTCCTGATGGAAAGAAGACCTAAGTCCTTACAAAAAATGTTTGATGATGCTCAGGACATTCAACAAAACATCCAATCATGGAAACAAATCCAAAATGAGGGGTTGAACGCTCAAGAACATGAAAGTGAATATGAATAGAACATAGTTGACTGGAATCTTGAGCATAGAATTGACAATATCATAGGTCCTCTTGAAGTTTCAAATGCTAATGATTTTGCAAAAAATTATATTCCACTTGTTAAAAGAGGAGGTGTTGATTTAGCTTCTGATCCATCCCATGATAAGCAGGGGGGTGATTGTTTTATGTATTCATTTGTAGGCAGTCAAGAAGATGAATTTGCAAATCAGTTTGTTGAAGAACCTATTGATGTTCCAAGTTTGTTCTTGTTAGATGACATTGCATAGTTGTTGATTTGCCTATATATGATGAATATGATGATGATTATGATGTTGACTCCATAGAAAAACCAACTGCATTTTCTCTATCAGAAAATGGTCTATTTCAGCAGTGTAATGAGAGCAATTAGCCTATATATCACAGTTACAAAGAAGAAAGTGTTGAATCATCTGGAGGGAATTATTTACCTTTATGCTTTTCTTCTTTCAAATTGTTGAAATAAAATCCTAAGATAATCATTCAAGCAAAGGAATGTGTGTTGATGCCAAATCACACTGATTCACTGAAAAAAGTTGACAAGAAATTGCAGCCATTGGTTGAAGACGAATCTGAAAATGAGTGTGTTCAGCAATCCAAAGAAATTGAAAAATGTGTCTATGACAATAGTGAAGAAAATGAAGAAGGCTTTGAATCATGTGAAAGAACCTTGCCATTGTGTTTTTCCTCTTTCGAACTATTGAAACAAAATGTCTATAATGTTTCAAAACATAAATCCTCTAGGCATGATGTTAAATATGAAGAAAGCAGTCAACTTACAAATGAAAACTATCTTCCATTATGTTTTTCTTCCTTTGAATTGTTGAAATCAAATCATGAGATAACAGAGGAAGTAAGGAATTCTGATTGCATTCACAGTGCAATTGTTTTACATGAGAAAAATGTTATCAGTGAGGAAGACCAACAACCTTCTCATACATTTAATGACCATGTTGTTGATTACATGGAAGGTTATCTCAGTTCAGATTTGCAGCCTGTACTCAACTACCAACCTAGAAATAAAGATGATAGTAAATCAACATCATTATTAGACATGGATTTCTTTCCACTAGAGGTTTCATTTTAGCCAACACTATCTTCTGATTCAGAAGATTTTTATTTCTAGCAGTCTCAATAGATTTTTCATCCTCTTGGTGGAAATCAACATGTTAAATCAAATGAAAACAAGAATGCAATGGACGGGGTGAAATATGATCGTTGTTTTGTGCATATTTTAGAGGATCCATTTGCAGTTATGTTGGAGGCAATGAACAGTCCAAATGTTCTTAATTTATTGAGATTTGGATTGATGGATGAATTTTTTAATGAATCATCAGTAAGCAGGATTTGGAGCAAGCTTGTGTTAAGTAAACAAACAGTGGATAAAATGCTTGCATGGTTGCATTGGAATTTTTATTTCACTTGATTGGTAGCTCATTGCAGCAGTTAGAGTAGGTAGGAGTGTGCAAATAAGCTTGTCGGTCAAGAAGTTTTCAGTTTGAGTTTTTTATTACTAGATATCGTCAGTCTTCAATAATATGCTGAAATGTCCAACATCCATTCGGAAGCAATGTACAGAGCTTGGTTTTCGGTATACACTGGTGACAGGATAGAGCAGAGTACACACACACATGTTTTGGGAGCAGCCCATGGGTCTATGAGTTCTTTTCTACCTCACTGGGAGGATAGCATCCCCAATAGGAGCCCATGTTGTCACCATAAAAATTCGGTATGGGATTTAAATTTCAGAGGGATAAAGTAGTGAATATATACTACGTGATTTGGAAGAATGGACTACATCTGACGGATAAGGATGAATATAGCGAGAGCATGAAGGGAGGAAATCCTACAAGCTGTTGATCTCACGAGATTTAACCGATCGATGGCGGGTCAGGAAAAACCATTGTGGTTTTTATGGGGAACGTGTGGCGCCCTCACACATGTATCAGGGTGGACAACGGATTGCCTAAAACCATTTTTCCCATGGCCCCGATGTCATGTGGTTTAAAATGTCACATCAATAACTCGTGGGAAGGATGGCAGTTAGTCAATATCACCTCATATCATTGGTCCAAGTACTTCCACGGGTGACGTACCAAAAGGACGTCGTCACATAACTAATTCAAAGCTCATCATTCGAAATAGATTGGTGAAGCATGGCTCACCATTGCACTATGTCAGGAATTCATGATTAAAATGAAAATATTATCAATCTCTTTATCCTACTCTGGGAAATTTCCATCTTATGCATAAGTAAAACAATCTTGACTTGTGATGATTTCTTGAGTCCTCTAGGTTCAAGAGGTGGTAAAATCGCAGTCTCTACAAAGTTTGAAAGGTATGGATAACACTCATCAGGTGATGTCTGGCATGACTTGGTTCTCAACTAATGTGCCAAGCTTACCAACAAGTAAGAAATAAAAATGGGTCATGCAGATACTGGAAACTAAATTTCATATCGAACCCACAACTAAGACAGAGACATGGGTCATATTAAAGCCCATTATGAGGGATCTCATCATAAATAAACACGTGGACAAACCCTACAAAATGGCAGCAAAGAAGATGAGGAGCAAAAGGCAAAAGATAGAGATCAAAATTGAGATGATAGAAAGTGTCGAAGAAAATCTCACTTGGTTGGGCACCTTGGAAGAGGAAATCGCCAAGCTGAGGTAAATCCTCAGATAAATTTAGGCATGTTTCATAATTTTTTGGACAGATGGTGACCTAAGAAAAGGAGGTCATGATATGACAAACCTATTACTAACAGTTCCTTTAAAATAGGATAACTTCTATCCCTTTTGTAACTTGTCTCTATTTTTATAATTATGAGGAAGTCAGAACGTTTTAAATTCCATGAGAAAATCCTCTATATATGTTTTGTTTCAAAGATATGAAACTATGGAGAAAAGGGGAGCCTGCCCTCTGTGCAGGAAGAACTTTGAAACTTTTGGGGCTCGAATGAATATATGAATGCAAAAGAAGATTTTGAAATGTTTACGAAAAGATTCTAACTGGTGGTGTTATCAGTCTCGTTTTCTCTTATAGTATGTGATTCCTGTTATCCTTTATTTAATTTTCACTTTTCCTCTGTCTAAATTGAGAAATTAGAGGCCCAAAATTCATTATTTAATTCTCTCAGCTTAGCAATTCAGAATGTGTTTATATCTTCCAAACCGATTCAGAATTCATTACTATAATGCTCTGATGTAGTTTTGTGTTTCTTTTTTCCTCTGATACCATCCAAATTTTCTAATATAAAATCAGACTCATTACCTCATTTATCCTTTTCCTCTTGATATTTTTCATGGTTTGAAAATTCATTCTTCATTCCTGACTCCATAGCCCAAATGTTTTCCTCCTTTCTTCAACAATTTTTTAAACCCTCCCTAAAAAAATAAAACAAATCTAGCCACCGATTTCCATAGATATATCAAGTGACACGAGAGATCCCTCTTTGAGTTGAGAAAGCTAGTGCCTCAGCTCTAAAGCTAGTTGAAATAGTTACCTCTATTGTTTGTCTATTCATTCGGACATAATTTACAGAGTGCTAACATTTTGGCGTCGTTGCCGAGGATGAAATTGAAAATTTTTCCTTGGAAAAGAACAACATGCTTGAGTTCTAAGGCCTGAGAGCAGCAGGCACTTAGGCACATATTGGTTGTATTCCTGCTCTGGCAACTCCACACATCAAAAATCAGTTTGAAGGTGATTCCACTGGTAGAATAATCCAAAAATTCAAATCTTCAATGGAGACTCCATTCTCAATGCATAATATAGCTTCCAAAACATTATTGGTGACTCCACTCAAGCTTTGAATGTAATTCAGAGACTCCACTGGAAGATGAGATCCCTTGAGAGAGGTATGAAAATCCATTACGGAAGAAGACAAGTACTTAAAATTGAATTTTTTCCAAGGCATTTTATTGTTTGTTATAAGTTGCCTCTGCTCCTTCCTTGAAAATGCCAAACAAATTTTTCTTTACCTGCTACATTTTAATGAAGATCATGAAAATCTTGCAATTATATATCCTCCTCTTAAATTTGTACATGCATATCCTCACTATATCACTGATTTTGATAAAACTTTTCCATCTGGGCCATGTGATGACCATAACCAAGTTGATGAGCCTCATGAAACCAGGGTTGATATTTCATCTCCTGCACTTGATCCAACACCCTCCAAGACTCAGCATAGATACATACCCTTAAAGTTACCCCACATCCTTCATGATTTTCCTCCAAAACACTATGAGTACCTGCCTATGTTTGATGGGGAACCTGATACAATCTCAGCTGAAAAACACATCCAAGGGTTTGAGAATTTTAAATATTTGTTTGAGATTGACCATGATGATGTTTGTATGAGGGCCTTCTCTCAATCCTTGAAAGGAGACACCAAAGACTGGTTTAAACATTTGCAGCCAGAGACAATTAGCTCATGGGAGGAATTGAAGGATGTCTTTTTAAAGTTTTGGGGTAGGAAGAAATATTTTGATCTACAACTTATAGAGTTCTATGCCTTAAAAAAGCAGAGCAATGAAACTATTTCTATATTCAGTAGAAGTTTTTCCAGTATCTATTACAATTTGTCCAAAGAAATTCAACCCACTAAAGCTGCTGCCATGCTCCATTATGCAACTACTCTCCATCTAGATTTTTCTTTCCTCCTGATGGAAAGAAGATCTAAGTCCTTACAACAAATATTTGATGATGCTCAGGACATTCAACACAACATCCAATCATGTAAACAAATCTAAAATGAGGGGTTGAATGCTCAAGAACATGAAAGTGAATATGAATAGAAAATAGCTTATTGGAATCTTGAGCATAGAATTGACAATATCATAGGTCCTCTTGAAGTTTCCAATGCTAATGATTTTGCAAAAATTTATATTCCACTTGTTGAAAGAGGAGGTGTTGATTTAGCTTCTGATCCATCCCATGATAATCAGGGGGGTGATTGTTTTATGTATTCATTTGTAGTCAGTCAAGAAGATGAATTTGCAAATCAATTTGTTGAAGAACATGTTGATGTTCCAAGTTTGTTCTTGTTAGATGACATTGCATATGTTGTTGATTTTCCTATATATGATGAATATAATGATGATTATGATGTTGACTCCCTAGAAAAACCAACTGCATTTTCTCTATCAGAAAATGTTCTTTTTCAGCAGTGTAATGAGATCAATCAGCCTAAATATCACAGTTACAAAGAAGAAAGTGTTGAATCATCTGGAGGGAATTCATTACCTTTATGATTTTCTTCTTTCAAATTGTTGAAATAAAATCCTAAGATAATCATTGAAGCAAAGGAATGTGTGTTGATGCCAAATCACATCGATTCACTAAAAAAAGTTGACAATAAATTGCAGCCATTAGTTGAAGACGAATCTGAAAATGAGTGTGTTCAGTAATCCAAAGAAATTGAAAAATGTGTCGATGACAACAGTGAAGAAAATGAAGATGGTTTTGAATCAGGTGAAAGAACCTTGCCATTGTGTTTTTCCTCTTTCAAACTGTTGAAACAAAATGTCTATAATGTTTCAAATAAGAAATCCTCTAGGCATTATGTTAAATATGAAGAAAGAAGTTGACTTACAAATGAAAACTATCTTCCATTATGTTTTTCTTCCTTTGAATTGTTGAAATCAAATCATGAGATAACAGAGGAAGAAAGGAATTCTGATTGCATTCACAGTGGCACTGTTTTACATGAGAAAAATGTTATCAGTGAGGAAGACCAACAACCTTCTCATACATTTAATGACCATGTTGTTGATTACATGGAAGGTTACCTCAGTTCAAATTTGCAGCATGTGCTTAACTACCAACCTGGAAATAAAGCTGATAGTAAATCAACATCATTATTAGAAATGGATTTCTTTCCACCAGAGGTTTCATTTCAGCCAACACTATCTTATGATTCAGAAGATTGTTATTTCCAGCAGTCTCAACAGATTTTTCAGCCTCTTGGTGGAAATCAACATGTTAAATCAAATGAAAACAAGAATGCAATGGATGGGGTGAAATATGATCGTTGTTTTGTGCATATTTTAGAGGATCCATTTGCAGTTATGTTGGAGGCAATGAACAGTCCAAATGTTTTTAATTTATTGAGATTTGGATTGATGGATAAATTTTTTAATGAATCATCAGTAAGCAGGATTTGGAGCAAGCTTGTGTTAAGTAAACAAACAGTGGATAAAATGCTTGCATGGTTGCATTGGAATTTTGATTTCACTTGATTGGAAGTTCATTGCAGCAGTTAGAGTAGGTAGGAGTGTACAAATAAGCTTGTTGGTCAATCATTTTTTAGTTTGAGTTTTCTATTACTAGATATATTCAGTCTTCAATAATATGCTCAAATGTCTAGCATCCAGTCGGAAGCAGTGTACAGAGCTTCATTTTCGGCAAACACTGGTGACAGGATAGAGCAAAGTACACACACACATGTTTTGGGAGTATCCCATGGATCAGGCATTGGGTCTATGAGTGCTTTTCTACCTCACTGGGAGGATAGCATCCCCAATAGGAGCTTATGTTGTCACCATAAAAATTTGGTATGGGATATAAATTTTAGAAGGGTAAAGTACTGAAGATATCCTACGTGATTTGGAAGAATGGGCTACATCTGGTGGATAGGGACGAATATAGCGGGAGTGTGAAGGGAGGAAATCCTACAAGCCATTGATCTCACGACAGCTTGGATCAATGGTTGAAACCCATATCAGGTGGCGAAGTAGCATGGGAGTTAATCGATCGATGGCGGGTTAGGGAAAACCATTTTGGTTTTGATGGGGAACGTGTGGCGCCCTCACACATGTATCGGGGTGAACAACGGATTGCCTGAAACTATTTTTTCGACAGCCCCGATGTCATGTGGTTTAAAATGTCACATCAATAACTCATGGGAAGGATGGAAGTTAGTCAATATCACCTCATATCACTGGTCCAAGTACTTCCCCGGGTGACGTACCAAAAGGATGTCGTCACATAACTAATTCAAAGCTCATAATTTGAAATAGATTGGTGAAGCGTGGCTGTACTATGTCAAGAATTCATGATTAAAATGAAAATACTATCAATCTCTTTATCCTACTCTGATAAATTGCCATATTATGCATAAGTAAAACTATCTCGAATTGTGTTGATTTCTTGAGTCCTCTGAGTTCAAGAGGTGGTAAAATCATGGTCTCTAAAAAGTTTGAAAGGTATGGATAACACTCATCAGGTGGTGTCTGGTGCGACTTGGTTCTCAACTAATGTGCCAAGCTTACCAACAAGTAAGAAAGAAAAATGGGTCATGCAGATACTGGCAACTAAATTTCATACCGAACCCACAACTGAGATAGAGTCAGGGGTCATATTAAATCCCGTTATGAGGGATCTCATCATAAATGAACACGTGGACAACCCCTACAAACCAACATCAAAGAGAAGAGGATCAAAAGGCGAAAGACAGAGATCAAAACTGAGATGATAGAAAGCGTCGAAGAAAATCTCACTTGGTTGGGCACCTTGGAGGAGGAAATAGCCAAGCTGAGGTAAATCCTCAGATAAATTTAGGCATGTTTTAGAATGTTTTGGATAGATGGTGGCCTAAGAAAAGGAGGTCCTGATATGACAGACCTGTTACTAACGGTTCCTTTAAAATAGGATAATTGCTATCCCTTTTGTAACTTGTCTCTATTTTTAGCATTATGAGGAAGTTGGAACGTTTTAAATTCCATGAGAAAATCCTCTATATACGTTTTGTCTTGAAGATATGAAATTATGGAGAAAACGGGAGCCCGCCCTCTGTGCAAGAAGAACTTTGAAACTTTTGGGGCTCGAATGAATATATGAATACAAAATTTACGAAAATATTCTAACTGGTGGTGTTATGAGTCTCATTTTCTCTTATAGTATGTGATTCTTGTTATCCTTTATTTTATTTTCGCTTTTCCTCTGTCTAAATCGAGAAATTAGAGGCCCAGAATTCATTATTTAATGCTCTCAGCTTAGAAATTCAAACTTTGTTTATATCTTCCAAACCGATTCAGAATTCATTACTATAATGCTCTAATATAGTTTTGTGTTTCTTTTTTCCTCGGATACCATCCAAATTTTCTAATATAAACTCAGACTCACTACCTCATTTAGCCTTTTCCTCTTGATAGTTTTCAGGGTTTGAAAATTCATTCTTCGTTCCTGAATCCATAGCCCAAATGTTGTCCTCCTTTCTTCAACAATTTTATAAACCCCTCCCCCCAAAAAACAAACCAAATCTAGCCACTGATTTCCATAGATATATCAAGTGACATGAGAGAGACCTCTTTGAGGTGAGCAGGCTAGTGCCTCAGCTCTAAAGTTGGTTGAAACAATTACCTCTGTCGTTTGTCTATTCAGCCAGATAGAATTTACAAAGTGCTAACAAGTAGCACTGGAGAAGTTCAAGATCCTAAATTAATATTTAACTCAATGTTTATGACAAAACAACATTTTTATGAACACGTGGTAATGTAGATGGGACTATCGACCGAGAAATTTAATAGTATAATTGAGTATGGTCAAGAATAAATTGATAATTGGCTTATTGATTATTCCATGAAAAATCAATATATTGAAGAATTGATTCAAGGTATTTCTCATGACCTGAGATATTTAGAAGGGGAACTATTTAATATCAAAATTAGACATGAGATAAATGTTGTGCCCATGAATAATTACATTGAAGATTGGTTTAAAACAACAATTAACAAGTTAACAAAAGAAGGTCAAGAAACAACATTTGGGACAGTTCCGGTAACTGTCAAAGAGGAGAATAAAAGGACAAAAAAAAACAAGTGAAAGAGGGAGATACACCATCACAGTAAGTCTATATTGATTGCATTCTTCTTTCCTTATTAGTTTTTCATCTAGTTATTATTCTTATTTGAATAGAAAGGTTTAACCGAAATATGATAACTTCATTTTGTCTTCCTTCCAGGTCTTGTTGTTCTGCATCTACCCGCCTTCTTCTCTCTATAGTTTATTTCCTTTTTATATTTACTTTTATGGTCCACGTGAGCCTCAATCCCAGTTCTCTAGACAAATGCATTTTAAATTTTAGAACATTGTAACAAACTTTATTATTTTTTTGGAAATCCTAAGAGAACTAAGTCAAAATCAGTTTTGAAGGTGTTTTATAACTCTGAGTCTTGAGTATAGAATATTTGAAATTGGTCTATCATTATATTCTTTTGAGCTATGTGTTCACTCTATCAAATTTCTCTTATGTGTCTGGAACATATTCTTTTATCTTTATGTGCAATCAGAAATATTGTTTTTCACTATGATAGATGTGAGGAAATTGTATTTATATTCTCAAAGGTGTGATGTCTGAGATTCCTGGTCCTTTCACAGGAATTCTCAAAAAATAAAGATTTTATTTTTTAGCATTTTTATCTTTCTTTGAGCATAAAGAGTGGACTTTCTAAAGGTCCTATATTATATCTTGATATATAATATTAAAGAATATCATAAGTCAAACAGGATTACCACCTATTTACAAACATGGGAGGATTCATATCCTCATGAGGTTTCCATTTCGATCCTTGACGGATTCAAGCGTCAACATTTTTGGAGACCATACCAGGGAGCTAACTGAAACATTTGAAATATGGTTTAACATCCTTGAAGTACATGACTTTACCGCAAGCTAATCATCCCTAGTTAAAAATTGGATTAAATAATCAACAAAGCGTTTTGCATCAATTATATAATATTGTAATAACAACAGTTGAAACTAGGGAGGAATTAGAAAAGTCTTGGAAAACACTGGTTCAAGAAGAAGAAAGAGAAATTCTTTGAAGACAAAGAAGAGACGAAAGACAAGATCGAAGAAACGAGAGACGAGAACAAAGAGAACAAGAACAAGGGCATAATTTAAATTGGATAAATACGAAGGACCCATCACTAGAAGTAAAAGAAAGTAGTTACATACTTCAAAAAGTGAAGAAATTATTCATGACAAAAAGGATAAGCTTCTAGAAATGGAAAAAAGAAATGAAGAAATACGTGGAGGACCATGTGAAGAAAGACATGAAGGACCACATGAAGAAAGATAGGAGGAAAAAAGGCATGAAGACGACATAAATGATGGAATGAGGTGATTCAGAAACCCCATAAGAATGAGGGATTCTCTCCTTGATATACGGGGCGAACACCATGAGCTTCATGTTCTTCCTAAGGGCACTTTGAAGAAATTTTCCGAATATGGAACAATCGATTCTAAAATACATGTTTACTTGTTTCTAGATGTTTGTCATTTCATCTTGTTGAGCACAATTATGTGATGGTAAGGTTGTTTCTCCAAACCTTATCAGGCCAAGCCTATGAATGGTATACAACATTTCCCACCATATCAATTCGTTCATTCGATGATCTCGAGAACATGTTCTCTCCCCCAATCGCATATCACATGCTTCTCACTAATTTCACTTAGATTTTCTTAGAGAAGGATGCGAGAATACAATATTTCAATCTCAGATTCAATAAGACTCTAAACAAGATTCCTGGAGATAAGAGGCCAAATGACCTGGTGATGCTTGGTTGTTATAAGAACGCGATGCCTCCAAATGTAAAATTTTCTATCAGAACATCCCAAATTGATAACTTAGAGGAATAAATGATTAAGGCTACAAAAATGGAGGAAAATCATGATTGAAATGGGTGCTCACCCTGATATCATCCTCGGAAACGTATAGAGACAAATGGGTAGTCTGAATAGTGATGATCAAGGAGCCTCTAGTTCGAGAAGAAATGAAGAGTAAAAACCCCTACCAATTCAAAATCAGGCCACTATTGGAGGATTTTTCAAAGGAAACATACAATATGTGAAGAAAGATCCCATTGCAGCTCAAGAAATTAAGCAAAGAATTGAGATCACGCATATGAATAGAACAATCAAGAAAATGCAAAATGAAATAACCAGACTAAGAAGGAATGAAAATTATGTGCCCAATCCAAGGATGTTGATCCAAGAACAAAGAAGGAATCCTCCTTAGGAGAAGAAAGTGAGGTTTGAAAATGTTGATAATCAAAAAAGGCAAACGGTCCCAAGACAACCAGTTCTGAATGCAGTGGTTCTTAATGAGCTATATAATGAACAAATATTTGAACAAGAGAATGATTATTTACCAGAGGAAAATTTTGAACCTATACAGAAGGACAGATGCGAGACGTCCATGTATATATTCAAAGAAGGCGACGATGATCTTGACTCGCAAGAGAATGTGGCTCAAACACAATCATTTGTAAATAAGTCCAAAAGTAAAGATTACTCTGAAAAAGACAAAGAGAAAAATAAAGAAAAGGGGAATGAGAAAGAGACAAATAAAAATGTGATGAGTAACACTAAAGGTAAAAAGCAACACCAAGTATTGAAACCCCCCCAAATGAAATATAATTTCATTGATGATCTGAGTAAGTTGAGGATTACTCTACCTTTCACAGAAGTGGTGAATATTCCCCAACAAAGGGAGAATATTTTTAAATTTTTAGACGAGCCAGCTGGAAGAATTGAAGTAGTTTCCACAAGCCCAAAAAAAAGTCAAAACACATCGGCAATCAAGTTGAGAGGAAAAGTTACACCTTTTTATATTTCAATAGAAAACCATGATGTTTCTCTCCATAATTGTTTAGTTGATACTGGTGCGATGAATAATATCGTTCCCTTGGAAGTGATGGAGGTAGGTATGAGTTGCACTAAATATTATGAGACAAGTGAAATTATTTATGCTATTGATTCTAGGAAAGTAACAACTTATGGAGAAATTAAAGATTTATATGCCTAGATTATTGCTACTCCTCATATTATTATAGTTATCAATATTGTTTTGGTGGACCTTCCTCCTGCATATGGAGTTGTCCTCATGAGGGATTGGTCATCTATGATCGGAGGCTATATAATGAATGATAGAAGTTTCATGATGTTTCCAGATAAATACAAATAAATTCTCAAGGTTCCTCGTGAACCCAGGAAATCATTTTCTTTTAAAAATAAGGATAACGAGCTAATGGAAGACTATATAGATGCTGGCATTGGCAATTATGCCATCCTAGATTTGGATCAGATTGAAGATGTAGAAAATCAAGACAATAATTTTTCCTACTATTGGAGGATGTCATTTGATGGAGCTTGTTCAAATTCAAGGAAAGGAGTTGGAATTGTCCTTAAAATCCCATAAAAAATTGTGCATCCATATGCCATCAAATTAGAGTTTTCTTGCACAAACAATGAAGCAGAATATGAAGATTTGATTCAAGGAATGATCCTTGCATGAGAAATGAAGATTAAACATCTGATTGTGAATGGAGACTCTGAGTTGGTGATAAATCAATTCACTCACATTTATAATTAAAATGGAAAGAATTAAATTATATTTCAAAAGGGTAAGTGAATTGATGGAATCCTTTTGTTCTTTTAATATTTATTTTATTCAAAGGGACAAAAAAACAGAAAGTAAATTCATTAGCATTAGCGTCTTCACTATAGAATCTAGATGATATCCACATTGTTACAAATTATTTTCATCATCCCTATGACCATTAATGATGTAAACTTATCCATTGTCTTTATAAGGATCAGTGGCCTAAGTTCCTGAAGAAAGAAGGGAGAAGAACTTTTCCTGAGAAATGAAATCACATTTTCCTTTGTAAAAACCCTATTAAGGAAGATCATCGCAAGATTCACTATACAAAGGGTGCGACGATGCCTAATCATCGCCCTCTGGTCTAAATTTGGACTACAATGTCTCTACAAGCTTCCCTATGGATAGGGTGTGACGATTTTCATACGTGGGAAAAACGAGCATATTCTCGATGCTTCTAGGAGAAGATTCTATGGTGAGGTGGCCTCTAATTGGTTTGTATCTTACTCACTTTTATAATTTAGTGGGATCATCCTAACCTCCTCACCTTATCCTCTTTAACTTATAAAAAGAGAGGATCTCTCATGGATAAAGTTAGCTTGATTGAGTTATTGAGTTTTGTAGCTTGGAGTTTTTGGAGCTTGTATGTTGGCTTTGAGCTTTGCTTTGTCAAGATAGATTGTGAGTGATTTTCATATCCATAGTCTGAGAATCCTTGGAGAAGAAGCATGTGGGAAATGAGGGACATTTGGAAGGGACCTTACGACAGCAAGGCTTTGGTTGTAATCTCTCTTTCTATTATTTAATACAGATATACTTTTCTTTCCTATATGAATGTTATTTGTCCATATTGTATGATTCCTTGATCACATACATAGTTTCATATCATGTAGGCTTTGTTATTCTTGTCTTCGTTGGCTTGTGTTCCTTCACAAATATTTATCCATAAGACTTACGACAGAGCTTGAATTGCATTGACGAAGTCAGATCTTCGATATTTAAAAGGTATGTTCTATACCCATTTCTCATTTGATAATTGAAAACTAAGGAAAGAATAGTATAATGTCTTGTTTTGTTCTAGTTTCATAGTGAAGCTAGGAGGATTGATTGATTTGTGTCTGCACTTAACAATTAGACCGATCAAAATAGCAATATGTCTTTTCAGGTAAAAAGAGCATTCCGACCTTCTGTACCTAACAATCAAGAGTATTTTGCAACTTTTTGAAAATGATGAAGACCTAGAAAACATTTTAGTAAATGATAATGAAAATGAATATAATGATATTAATGTTTTTCCCAAGAATTGTGTTTAGTCTGAATCTCTTTTTACAAGAGATGATCATGCCAAAAATATTCTGGAAGAAGTATCGGTTCGAAAAGTTCAGGAAACGAGAAAAGTCAATATTGGGACTGATAGTGTCCCAAAGTACATCAACATGGGAGTCAAATGTACTACCGATGAAGTTGACCAATACATCACACTCTTTAAAGAGTATCTAGATGTTTTTGCATGGAGTTATGATGATCTAAAGGCATATGATAAAGAAATATTTCACCACATCATCCCGTTAAGAGAGGGAGAAAATCATGTCAAGAAAAAAATAAGGACAATGAACCCCAAATTGAAACCATTGGTTAAGATTGAATTGGAAAAGTTGAAGAAAGTCAGAATAATATATCCTATTAGAAATTCAGACTGGATTTCAAATCTGGTTGTCGTGAGAAAGAAGAATGGGGAGATTAAAATGTGTGTGGATTTTAGGGATATTAATAAATCAAGTGTGAAGGATAACTATCCTCTAACTAACATGGAACTTCTTCTCCAGCAAGTTACTGGGTCGGCTTGCATGTCTATGTTCGATGGTTTTTCTGGGTAAAATGAAGTATTAGTTGCATCGAAAGACAGAACAAAGAAAACATTCATATCACCTTGGGAGACATATGCATATGCTCAAATGCCATTTGGTTTAAAGAATGTTGGAGCTATGTTCCAAATGGTCATGGATCATGCCTTTGAAGGTTTAATAGGGAAATTCATGGTGGATTATGAAGATGATTTGACTATCCATTCAAAGACAAAAAGTGAGCACATTCATCACTTGAGGAAAGTATTTGAAAGATGTAGACTATATGGAGTTTCCTTGAATCCAAAGAAATTATTTTTGCTGTGACTGAAGGTAAATTGTTGGGTCATATTGTGTGCAAATAAGGAATCTATATTGACCCTCAGAGGATTAAAGATATAAATGAACTCAATCCTCCATCTTCTAAAAAGGGAGTCCAATCATTTTTTGGTAAGATCAACTTTGTACAAAGAGTTGTGCCTGATTATGCAAGTATTGTGAATCTGATCAACTCATTGTTAAAAAAAGATCAAATATTTGAATGGACTTTAGATACACATGAATCTTTTAGTAATATCAAAACGAAAAATCACCATGTCCCCAATACTCATTATTCCAAACTTCCAACAAGATTTCATCATTTATTCATTTGCAACCGAAACTGTTGTGGCATCTGTTATTACTGAAAGAAATGCCAAGGGGGAATAACTACCGATTAATTTCATGAGAAAGACTCTTCATGATTATGAATTAAGATATTCAGAATTCGAGAAATAAGTTATGTCCCTTGTAAAGGCAGTAGCTCACTTTCAAATCTATATATTGAATTCTCATGGCATAGCATATGTTCCATCATCTCTTGTTAAGATGATTTTAAATCGGAAATTGAGAGAAGGGAAATGGGAAAACTGGGTGGCAAATATTCAAGAATATGACATTGAAATTAAGCCTATAAAAGAAGTCAAAGGGAAAAGGTTGTGCAAACTCATTGCGAGTGGTGATGCTTTGGATGGAGCAATTTCTATTTCAATTGGAGAGCATGTATATATTTCTGAATGGTATAAAGATATTTTATTTTACTTAAGATCTGGATAGTTCCCAGTCACACTGACCCCGAAGGAACGAAAAACATTGAAAATGAAATGAAATCAATATGTATTGATTGTCGATGTTTTATTCAAAAGAAATTATGATGGTATTTTGTTGAGATGTGTTGATGAAAAGAAATCTCAAGAATTAATAGAATAATTTCATGGAGTTATATGAGGTGGACATTTTTCACCCACTTCTACAACACATAAAATAATAAGGGATGGATTTTATTGGCCATCAGTTTTCAAAGAATCATATGCCACTGTAAGAAAATGTGTCTCTTGTCAACAATGTTCATGGAAGATGAAAAAATATGCAATGCCATTACAACCTATATATGTATAACAACCATTTTCCCAATGGGGATTGGATGTCATTGGACCAATAAATCGAAATTCAAGTAAAGGACACATATACATCCTCACTGCTACAAATTATTTCACAAAGTGGCAAGAAGTGGTACCATTAAAAAAGGATGACTCTAAATAATTGATTAAGTTTCTCAAAGATAATATATTGTCAAGATTTGGTGTTCCAAAAAAGTTCATTACGGACAATGGTTCAATTTTCATCATGTCAAAATTTACAGATTTTTTGGAGAATATGGCATCGTCATGGGGAAATCATAAAATTATTATCCACAAGGGAATGGTCTTTCAGAATCCACCAATAAGACACTCATTCATATATTAACGAAAACTATTGATAAGAGTCAAAGGAATTGGCATTTCAAATTGACTAACGCTCCGTGGGAAAGCAGAGTGACTCCAAAAGACAGTACTAGGATGTCTCCTTCTAGGTTGATTTATGGAAAGGAAGAAAAAATGTTGATCATTCTTGAACTAAATTCTTTGACCTATGCAGTGAATACAGAAGAAAATACTCCTATGCAAAAAAGATTAAATCAATTATTAAAGTTGGAGGAAGATTGAATTGAAGCTTTTCATAAAACTTCTCAAAGACATCAAAGTGTCAAGAAATATTTTGATCAGAGTGCGACGGTAAATAATTTTTAAAAGGGTGAAATAGTGTTACTCTGGAACAAAGCTAAGGAAAAACCATCAATGCACACAAAGTATGAAGCACTCTGGATTGGGCCATACATTAGTGAAAAATTCCTTGGTTTCAATTCATATATGCTCAAATACATGAAGGGGAAAATGTTAATGTTTCCTGTTAATGGGTGACATTCGAAAAAAAAAAATCGCTTGAAATATTCTCTTCTCCTTGTACATAGTTTTATTTTATTTTGTACATCCTTACTATTTGAATCCATGGCCCAATGGATAAGACATTTGGTCATGAAAATTATGGATTCTTGACAACCCACAGGGGGTTATCATTCCACACTTGGAGCCAATTATTGAATCCCTTTCGTTCTTTTCATTTTTCCCCTCCCTTGTTCTATTTTTCCCGCTTCTTTACACCCTTTCTCTCCCTCCTTCTATATTTCCTTTTTTACCATTTTCTTTTATCCCTTGTTTTTCCCTTTCTTGGTTTTACACTTAATCATTTTCAAGTTCACGGTTCCTAGCATCCAAGGATTTTCATGTTTATATTTCCATTCACTCACTCTTACATAAATTCTCTTCAACACTTTGATTTTTCTTTAGTTCGCGGGTCCTCAGGTTGGAACATATGCCCTTTTTTCCCGCAACCTACACATTGAACTTCAACTTTCGTGTTCTACACTTTGACCATAACTTAACATTTATTCCTTCCATGGATGTCGAGTTTCCATTTGTTTCATTCTTTTGATGCTTGTGAGTCTAACCGACCACCCTTCCATATTTATTTTTTTCTTTGGATCATTTCTCCAGCGCATATTCGCGAGTTGGCAGGTTCATGAAAGTTTCATATTGATCTTCCTTTATCTTCGTCCCTGCCATTACGTTCTTTTCCCAATGCACAATAAATGTTATTTAAGGGATAATAATTGTTATGCATATTTTGAAAAGGTCGTTATTAATGGCGAAAGGCTCGAGAAAATTTCATTTAATCCACATTCATGAAAGGACTAAATTATCATTATCTTGCAAAAAGGCTTATTTGTAACCATTACCTAGCCAAAGAAACAGTTCTATCAACTTAATGGAAGCATCAACTCAAAAATAGTTTTTTGGTGACACTCTGAATATTTCTGGCCGCAAAGATCATAACCTCTAGTGGTTGAGAGAATACTGGTATTATTCTTCCCCTCCTGCTGCACAGAAATAAGGAAACGTGATTTGGACATCTAGTATTGTTCTTGCTGGTTTTGTTCCAAAGGTGTTCGATTGTAAGGAAATTGTTGCATGGGTGTGGATAAATACTTATCGAATCAAAGGATCATACAACTCCAGGGACATTCTCCAATTTCTCTTTCGCCTCAAGTATTTCGTAAAATGTTAAATCTTCCAGAGCCGACTCTCACCTTCAAAGGTGAAGATTGCAGAGAATTTTTTAAGAAACAAAATAATGGGCTTAACCTCTTGCTATAATACTTGGAGAATATTGTGTATGTCCCAGTAGACATAACCAAAATTCAGGTTGACTCTTTAAAGAACCTGTATTGATAAATTGCATGGTTATTTACCAGAATAACAGGTCAGGAAAATATTGCTTCTATATCTCGGATGATTATATATATTTTGTATTTTATAGTAAAAAAGAAAGCTATCTTTGATTGGGGTAAGCTCATTTCTATCAAAATTGCTTCCCAACTATCTCATTACAAAAAGGATAAGAAATTGTTTATGGCTTCTTATTTGATATTTTCTATCGTGCACTGTTGTGAATTCGTGAATTTGACTATCAGCGAAGGGTAAAATGTGAAGCGAACCTTGTTACCTTTTGGTATCAGGCGTTATGGAGGCATAAAACCCCTTTGTTTTTATATGAAGTTTATAATGATTTTGTTTCAGTCTTCAATAAAATTTTGTTCGGTGAGGGCACCTCCAAGGTATCTATTGAAGTGACCAAGTTCCTAGAGAAGAAAGGGATGATAGAGAAAATGGAAAATCATAGTATCATAAGAATTTTTTTCTCAAAATAAAATCCTTCTTTTCTTCCATATTATGTACATGATAAATTATTCATCACAGAGGTAGCGATGCAATATTATTTCTGGTTTCACTTTTTACACGAAAAAAGAAATCTATTCCTCTACCTTGGAAGATTGGATAATTTGTACCAAAGAATATAAATAAAATTGATGAATTTACAAGGTATTTAAACAATGTCAATTTGAAGTATGCATAGAATATCAAAGACTTTGATCCAAATAAAGACTTTATTGAACACATGCAAGCAATAGGGCTTAGTATTTCTTTCATTCAAATTGTTTTGAGTGAAGAGGAAGAAATCAATAGCCATAACATTCCTGTACATGATACTTCTGACTTGGAAACATTACTTAGCAACAATGATCACTATAAAAAAAAAGGAATAAGGTATGGTGAAAAGAGTGCTCAATCTCCAGTTGTCACTCCAAAGAATACTGCATCCAGGAGAAATGTTCCAATGGCCCATCCAGTTAAGAAGTATGTCAATAATAGCTCTAGTGGAGGAGGAGATAAAAACCCTCCCTCTGGAAAAATACAAAGTTCCCCAAACTCCCTGTGAGAAAGAAAATAAAAACTCCATTACAGGAGGAGGAGAACAATCTATTAGAAAATGATATTCAAAGTTTTTCTTTGGAAAACATGGAACTAGAAGCAAACGTTGAAAATATATTTCCTGCAATAGAACAACATGAGCATGTTGTTCAACAAGGTTTTGTATTGGAATTCGTTGGGAATGAAACCTTTAGTGAAGAAGAATCTGTCACTTTTCAGAGCGTTTTTTTTTATAGAGAATATAAAAATTTGATTGTGGAAAGAAATGACCAAAAAAATAAGAAAGGAAAATTATGCTCAGAGGTTGACCTCAAGTATATGCGACTGTCCCAAATTTCAAAAATTCACATGGAAACCGGTGATGCACTTGATGATTCTATTGATGGTTTGGAGGTTGAGAATGTCATCTTAAAGTAAAAGATCAAAGAGTTGGAAACATCCCGGATGCCTCTTCCCATTTTGGCCATCCCTTTGACAATGATAAAACCAACTACACTTGGTGTCAAATTCAAAGTATCATCAAGTTTGCTTATAGTGGTTCGAAATTATGTTGAGAAAAATATTAAAAAGAGAATGTCACTTGTAATAGAGGCCTGGGAAGTCTCTAATAATATTGTTTCTTTTGGTTCAAGAGCACATGTATTTCATGAATATCTTCAGGCTGCTATGAAAAATGAAGAAGAATTTAATACAGATGTTGTTTTACCATTTGGGATAAAAATTTCAAACATGATAGAAGCGAAGATGAGAGAATAAGATATTCCTTCTCCTAGTCGAATCAAATAGTTGAACGCATGTTGGAAAGAAAAGATTAAAAATATAATAAATATTATCCAAGCATGCAATGAAGTTATAATAAAATGAGAAGAACTATTCAAAAAGATCACAAAAATAGATTTAGCAGGTAGCACTGGAGAAGTTCAATATCCTAAATTAATCTTTAACTCAATGTTTATGGCAAAGCAATAGTTTGATAAACACGTGGAAATATTGATGGGACTATCGACCAAGAAATTTAATAGTATAATTGAGTTTGGTGAAGAAGAAATTGATAATTGGATTATTGATTATTCTATGAAAAATCAAGATATTGAAGAATTGTTTCAAGGTATTTCTCACGACCTAAGAGATTTAGAAGGGGAACTATTTAATATCAAAATTAGACATGAGATAAATGTTGTGCCCATGAAGAATTACATTGAAGATTGGTTTAAAAAAAACAATTGACAAGTTAACTAAAGAAGGTCAAGAAACAATAGTTGGGACAATTATGGTAACTGTCAGCAAGGATAATAAAAGGAAAACAACAAACAAGTGAAAGTGGGAGGGATACCATCATAGTAAGTCTATACCTATTTTCATTTTTCTTTCCTTATCAGTTTTTCATCCAGTTATTCCTCTTCTTTGAATAGAAAGGTTTAACCAAAATCTGATAACTTCCTTTTGTCTTCTTTCCAGGCCTTGTTGTTATGCATCTACCCACCTTCTTCTCTCTATATTTTATTTCATGTTTATATTTACTTTTATGGTCAGCGGGAGCCTCAATCCCAATCATCTGGACAAATGCATTTCAAATTTTAAAACATTGTAACAAACTTTATTATGACTGTGTTTTATAACTCTGAGTTTTGAGTATAGAATATTTGAAATTGGTCTATCATTATCTTCTTTTGAGATATACATGTGTTTACTCTATCAAAGTTCTCTTATGCGTCTGAACCATATTATTTTATTTTTGTGTGCAAACAAAAATATTTTTTGCCATTGTGATGAATGTGAGGAAATTGTATTTATATTCTCAAATGTGTGATGTCTGAGATTCCTGGTCCTTTCACAGGAATTCTCAAAAAATAAAGATTTTATTTTTCAGCATTTTTATCTTTCTTTGAGCATAAAGAGTGGACTTTCTTAAGGTCCTATATTATCTATTGATATATAATATTAAAGAATATCATAATTCAAATAGGATTACCACCTCTTGAAAAACGCAGTAGGATTCATATCCTCGTGAGGTTGTCATTTCGGTCCTTGATGGATTCAAGAATCAACAGAACCATGACAATGGAGGAATATGAGAAGTAGTTCTTTGAATTGTTAAAGTATGTTGACTTCATCAAGGATGAGAAGGTTAAAATCCAAAGGTTTCTAAGTGGGTTACCCTCCTTCTATAGTGACAAGATACAATATGATAATCCCAATACTTTGGAGGAAACCATAAGGAGAGAAAGACACCTTTATGAGAAAAACAAAGGAAGGCAAATGTTCCAAAAGGCTTGGGATGACAAGATGAAGGGAAAAAATGATCAAAGGAAGAAAGTATTTAAGCCACCCTTTTTCAAGAATAACTCCCAAGAAAATAAAAAAGGTCAGGCAGCTCAAAATAGGCAAAATAATGTAGATTCATTTGGGAAAAGGCCAAGGAAGCATCCTACTCAATGTTGGGGATGTGAGGGAAATAAATTATATAGGGACTGCCTCACAAAGGAGAAAGAATGAGGACTATCCACAACATTAAGGAGGATGAAACAATGAAATACATGGGAGGAAGCATGCCAAGTATTTATGTAGCCTTGGAAAATAATCAGGCATATTATCAATCCTCCATGATCGAAGTGGAAGGTAAGATTGACAACCAACCCATAACAATTTTGATTGATTATGGAGCTATCCATAGTTACATAAATGATAAAATTGTTGAAATATTTCACTTGCAAAGAAGTAAGCATAAGAAATCTTGGTTAGTTCAGTTAGACATGGGGGCTAAGAGAAAAATCAATGAGTTGGTTAAAGATTGGCCAATAGAAATGAATGGACTTAGCACAAAGGTAGATGTAAACATCATACCATTGGGTTCATATAATTCTCTAATTGGCATGGATTGGTTGGAAAACCATCATGTTGTCCTAGACTATTAAACAAGAAAATCACATGTCTTGAGGAGGAAGGGAAGGAAGGAAAGATTCAAGGCATTCCAAGAGTTGTAGTTGTTACAGAGATTTCAGCGATGCAGTTGAAGAAGAGCTTCAGGAAGGGATATTAGATGTTTGTTTCCCATATGGAGGAGGAAGACAAAGAAAAAGTGGCAAGCATTGAAGACCATCCAGTCTTGTGGGATTTTGAAGATATTTTTAGAGAAATTTCAGTATTTCCACCAAAGAGAGACATTGATTTCTCTATTGATTTTGTGCCAGGAGCTACCTCAGTGTCTAATACACCTTACAGAATGGTCACACCATAACTAAAATAGTTGTAGATGTAGCTTGAAGAACTTTTGAAGAAGGGGTGTATACATCCAAGTGTGTTTCCTTGGGGAGCCCCTATTCTTTTTGTGAAGAATAAGGATGGAACCTTAATGTTATGTATTGATTTTAGGGAGCTTAATAAGGTTACCATAAAGAATAAGTATCCTTTGCCAAGAATTGATGATTTATTTTATTAGCTGAAAGGTGCAAGAATATTTTTGAAGATTGAATTGAGATCAGGAGATAATCAAGGATAAAGGAAGAAGACATCAACAAGACAACATTCACAACAAGATATGGCCATTATGAATTACGGTTCTACCATTTGGGCTATCAAATGCCCCAATAGGTTTTATGTGCCTAATGAATGGAGTGTTTAGGGAGTACTTGGAAAAGTTTGTAATTGTTTTCTTAGATGATATACTCATCTATTCTAAATCAAAACAGGAACATGAGCAATGTTTAAGAATGGTGTTGCAAGTTTTAAGAGAGAATAAATTGTATACTAAGTTAAGTAAGTGCATCTTTTACCAAAAGAAGATTCACTACTCGGGGAATATAATTTCAGCAGCAGGGATAGAAGTTGATCCTGAGAAGATAGAGTCCATTAGAGGATGGCCAGTGCCAAAGAATGTCATAAAGGTCAGATCATTTATGGGTCTTTCCTTTTATTACCAAATATTCATAAAAGTATTCTCAAATATTGCAAGTCCAATCACTTCTTTGCAAAAGAAGGGAGTGAAATTTGAATGGAATTTCAAGTGTGAAGAGAGTTTTCAACATTTGAAGGGAATATTGACAAGTGCACCAATATTGAATATTGCAGATTTAAACAAAGATTTTCTTGTGTGCATCGATGCATGCAAGGAAGAACTCAATGGAATTCTCAGTCAAAGGGACCATGTGGTATGCTATGAGTCAAAAATATTAAAAGAGCATGAGAGTAACTATGCTACACATGTCTTGGAGTTAGTAGTGATTGTACATGCATTGAAAATGTGGAGGCATTACCTTATGGGTAAGAAATTCGAGCTAAGAAACCACTATGGTCTAAAGAATTTGTTTGGACAACCAACACTAAATTCCAAACAAACTAGATGGATGGAATTTCTGAGTGAATATGACTTTGAAATTTAGCACATGAAGGGCAAGGAATATCAAGTGGCCAATGCACTCAATAGGAGATCTCATGAAGTGCATATTGCAGCCATTAGCATGTACAAGACAAATATGAAAAACAAAATTATTGTAGCAACAAATTCAAATTAGTAGTATGTAAAAATAAAAGAGATATTACAACAAAGTAATTTTAAGTAGAAATTTAATTATTATGAGCTGAAAGAAGACAAAATTCTCATGTACAAAGGTAAGGTGTATGTGTCGAATTCTAGTGAGGTGAAAAATGCAATTTTGGGGGAAATATACAATGTGCCATATGTCGGGCACTCGGGATATCAAAAGAAAATTGTAGCAATAAGAAGCCAATACTTTTGGTCGGGAATGAAGAAGGAAGTGGCTAATTACATAACCATATGTCTATAATGCCAAAAAGTGAAGACTAAACATAGACATACAACAGGTTTGCTACAACCATTGCCCATTCCAAAATAGAAGTGGGAAGTAGTTATAGTTGATTTTATTACTAAGCTTCCCAGAATAGTGAAGCAACATGATTACATCATGGTGGTGGTGGACAAATTGATTAAGGAAGCATATTTTATTCCAGTAAAGACTACACACAAGGCAACAAAAGTTGCAAATATTTATATGAAGGAATTTTCTAGGTTACATGGAGTGTCTAAGGAAATAGTTTCAGATTGATTCCAAAGTTTACTTCAAATTTTTGGAAATGTTTTTTCAAAGGCTTTGGAACAAATCAAAATCTTGGTACAACGTATCATCCAGATTTAGATGGGAAAACAGAAAGGACTAACATGATAATTGAGGACATGCTTAGAATGTATGTGATGGATCAGCCATCAAAGTGGGAAGATTATATTCATTTAGTTGACTTTTCCTAAAAATATGGGTATCAGGCCTCATTGAAAATGATTCCATTTAAGGCATTGTATGGAAGAAAATGTAACACACCTGTGAGTTGGGATAATCCAATAGACAGAGCAGTTGTTGGGCCAAAATTGTTAAAGGAAATGGAAGAGCAGATGGCAAAAATAAAACATAATTTAAAATTTGCCCAAGATAGACAGAAAAGTTATGCAGATAGGAACAAAGTGTTTAGAGATTTTAAAGTGAGAGAACATGTTTTTTTGAAATTGAAGGCAAAGAGAAGTTTGCTAATATTGGGAAGCTTCCCGAAGTTGGCAGCAAGATATTGTGGGTCTTTTGGAATATTAGAAAAGATAGGTCTAGTTACATACATGTTAGCCTTTCCTACATCCATGAGAGTGAATAATTTATTTCATGTGTCATTGTTAAAGAAATATGTTCTTTATCCTAACCACATAATTGTTTGGAATGTGATCCAGGTGGAGCACAAGGGAGATTTTCGAGTGGAACTAGTGCACATTCTGGATCGAAAATTCAAAGTGCTTAAGAAAAAATCCATAGGGTTGGTAAAGGTTCAATGGACCTTCTACGGTCCTGAAGATGATACATGAGAGCATAAAGAAAACATGCGGGCATAATACCCACAATGTTTTGACATTTTTGAGGAAAACATAATGCAAGACTCCATTTTGAGCAGCTAGAATTCTGAAACCACATCTTAGAGTCCTAGCCAACTATGATGGGGACCTTAATAAATGAATGGCTCATTCCTTGGGTTAGTCTTGATAAATGGATGATACATCCTTTGGTTTAACCTTGATAAACAAATTGTGCATTCCTTGATTCAACAAGTTGAGAGGAACACGAGATTCATCGTTGGAGTTGTTGTTGTAGTTGTTAAATTACATAATTTTTATTTCTAATTATTGTGATGTAAATTGGAATATATATGTATACCAATATAGAGTGCACCAAGGATGAAACACAATTATAGGGGAGGGGGAATGTAACATCCTCACTATAATCCCCAGTTTAATTAATTATTTTTTTACTACATTTTTGGTCAACGGTACTAAGTCAGCAAAGCATTGTCTGGCTCCCCCTTGAATCAAATTTCTTGCGCAAAATTTCTCTTATTCTCACTAAAGTTGGTGCAGTGTTCCTAGTGAAAATATTGAGGCACTTGACTTATCGCTAAGAATGGTCCTTTTATTAATCCTCACATTATTTACACTATAAAATTTTTACATATTAACCCAATGTTTTTCAACCCTCATGCATTACATCTTGTGGTCTTACACCTCTATTTCAAACATTCTAGTTATGACCTTATTTCAAAATTGTTATACCATGTCTTTGAAGTTATCACCTTCTCATCTTACCATGCCATGCCAAAGGATTAAAGTATGTTTCTTTTATCTTGACCATATTCATTTCAAATAATATAAAAACCAAGGTTTGACCTTCACTTTGTTTCTTAGTCTACTCCATATGTTATTAGTCCCTGCCATAGGCATAGAGGGACTATAGTGATTGATAATTCGTTGACCTGGTATTAGTTTGTACTTTGACCACAAATATTTGCATAATATCTATTGTTGGAGCTAGGGAACTAAAAACATTGATTTTTATATAATAAAAAGTACCATATATGTAGTGATCTGATTGGAAAACAAATTGGAGGTCTTATTGTCGGCTTCGCTATTACCAATGTTTTATATGTTACCATATCCAAACTTTTTGATGGTATACAGTCTTTTTGAATCATATATTTTTCTTATGCATTGCTCGAAGGTGGATTAATGCTAGCATTAGTTCAAATGTTTGTCTTATCATTTTCTGCTAGATAAATTTATCTCGGTGTTTGATATGCTAGCATATCCAAAATTTGTCCTTCGAACACATTCTCTACTATTCCAACTATTGTTACATAAATTATAATAATTCTTTTTTGGTACGTCAGAGACCTGCTACACTTCATTATTTCTTAAATGTTTACATACCATTTATGACAAACTTAAATGTTTACCTAATAGGCTTCACAACGTTGAATGTTTACTTAGGAGGCTTGTTACAATACTTCAACAGTATTGTTGGTTCACTAGTTCATGTTTGCTTCTTGCATATTCATTGATTTCTTGTGTTCCTATTCTTGTTGTTCTTGTTTTCCTGTATGTCTTGTTGTGGTTTGCAGGTTTGGGGTTCTGCAGCCGCGATTTAAACTGTGGTATTCCTGGTCGACTGGTTGGTGCTTTCTTCTTTGTTCGTTGGATGTTGTTTATTGTTGTTTGATTCGACTTTCCATGGTTCGAGTCTTGCGGCTGCATGTGGGCCTTTTGGTGCTTCTTAACTAGGTTGTTATTTGTTGCTACTATATCTAATGTTATCTACAGTCAATTTGGGCAATGTTGTACTTCGACGGTGTTGGTGGTTCAGTGGTTCATGCTTGCTTGTTGCATCTCCATTGATTACTTATTTTCCTATTGTTGTTCTTGTTTGCCTATTCATCTTGTTGCAGTTTGCACGTTTGGGGTTCTGCGACCGTGATTGGAACTGCGACATTCCTGGTCAGCGAGTTGGTGCTTGTTTCTTTGTTCATTGAATGTTCTTTATTTTTGTTTGATTTGAATTTGCAGGGTTCAGGCCCCGTGGCTGCAATTGGGCATTTTGGTGCTTCTTAGATGGGTTGTTGTTTGTTGTTTTCTCTTGTTTGCCTAAGTCTTGCAATTTTAGGGTCTTGCACCTATAATTGAATCTATTGTTACATTGTTTTGCAGTTGGCTCCCCATAAAATAGTGGTAAGATAAAATAACATACAAAATTTTGCAAACAATTTAAATTTCATCCCTTACGGCTTCAACCAGAGTTCGTCGGGCTCCAGCTATATTTCATAGCTGACAATGCTTTTTCCATGGTTTATGTCTTACTATGGTTTCATATTTATGAGACTAAGAGGTGTTGTTTGAACGATATAGTTATAGATATAGATATACAATGAGTTTGTATGTCTGTCCTGCCTTTCCATACTTAGTCTATTTTTCAGAGTTTCGCAGGTTCATGCCTTCCCGGATTCAGAAAAGTTTAAAAGCATTTTCCACTCCCCTTCATCCCCGCTACCTTCCGCCCTTCCCAATGGACATTAATTATGCTTTCAAAAGTGACAACAAACTAGACAGGTTCAAAAATATTGGCCTTGATAAGCGGAAAGGTCGAGGACATCTCCCATTAAAATGAATATATAGGTGGCATTTTGAATTTGCAAAAAANTTGAACTGTACTTCCTCGTGGACATCCACAAAGACCTTGACGTCATGTCCCTCTTTAATATTGTGCATATGTTAGATGTTGTTATATTTGAGAATCTGCTCGGATATGGGAATGTTAATGCGTGCTATTAGTCACTATTCAGCACACATATTCGAAAAGATTGGCATTAATAAGATAAAATATAGAGAGCATCTTTCATAAGACGAATCAATACAAAATCTATAGAATATCATATTGTCATCATCCAACGTTGCTTTTAAATACTTATTTCCATTTCTCTCTATCATCAAAGAGTTCAGCTTTAGGGTGCCTTCATTCTAATGTTCCTGGTCATGGACATGTAATACAACTTAGAGATTCCATTGAGGCCCAAATGAAACAAGATAGACTACTCTTATGTGACGTGGGATTTGATGCCAAAAAAAATTCGGTTATCCAACAGAAACTCAGACAGGGGAAACAAAATACAAGTATCTTATGCTTGGTGTTCTCCCTGTATTCGATGCTTTGGTTGGTTGAAAGGCCTACCTAGAGATTTGTTTGTTGATCTTCTTTGTTTTCTTCTTGGGAGCTTGGGTGGAGTTTCAGGTTATGTGCAAAAAAAACTCCTTCGTTGAAGTATATAATTTCTTCCAGCAAAACAGGTTTGGCAAGTGTATGGAATTCTGTAGAGCACAAAATAATTTGTCTTTGTCAGAGGAGTAGCGCTTATCGTGGCATGAAAAATGGTCTTTGATGCTCGTAAATGATGGGAAATATTACTCCATTTGTGAATGTACCCAGAAGCGGGTGACAAAAACTGTATGGGTGGATAAAACACCATATAACATTCGTTGGTATCCAATTCTATAATTTCATCCTCAGTGTATTCGGGCATGGAGTAATATTTGACGTCACCTCCAAACATTCCATACCTTTCTGTGGGCCGCCATGTCTTCCACCCCTACAAAACAATATATATTTTGATGCGATCTACAACATTTGATACAATTGTCAGACCTGTGTTGCTAGGAGAAGTCATGTACTTGGACAGAAGAACATTTTCCAGCTGGCTTGGATGTTGTTTCCAATTTACTGTAATAAAACAAAGAATTTCAACATATATATCTTCAGGCAGGCTTTTCAACCAAACAAATGATCGAATACAGGGAGAATAACAGTGACAACATAAACAAGATTTGTTTCCCCCATATCTAATGACACATAAAACGACTCATTCGACTTTGAATTGGGCCTGAATCGCATTTCTAAGTTGTCTTGGATGTCAATGGTAAGGAACATTACAGGGAAGGCACCTTAAACCCCAATTTTTCGATGACGAAGGGAAATTAATACTTAAAAAGAATGGAATGTTGAATAACCAGCCAGTGCAAGCAGGCCATATCTAGAAGAGACAAACTATTCAAAAAATTGGGCTAGATCTAGTTGGCAGCTCGAATTAAGTTGAAGCCCATAATGGATATTCAACTCATTTTTTTTACGACTCAAGGATTTGATCATGGAGAAGACTATCAACAAGCTTCATTATTGTACATATTTTTTTTTGGTCAGTGGAAGGCCAACTCACAATCATTCTGGCTAATAATCTCAATTGTATTTTGTAACCCATCTTATTTGAATATAAAATATTTGCAGTTTTATTTTTTTATGGTGTTCTCCAATATATGGTATTGCCTATCATTCTATTTTGTGTCTTTTTCCTATGTGTCGTTAAACATGGACAACAGCCTTTTCTTTCTACTGCCTAGTACTTCAATTTAAATAAAGTCCACTCTGTTCATTCCTTACATTTTACATGGAAGAATAATCTGTCATAGGCCTTACTTTTTTTTTTCAAGAGAATCAGTAAGACTAATTGGTCTAATCTACATAGAACCATGTTCATTAAAGAAAGAAATTGGAGGATCCATCCTGATTTCAGCCTTTGGGTCCCGTAAATAGAATGAATTAATGACTTACAAGAAGGAAACTCAAGTGTTGATGCCATGTTCCTATTCAATATCTTGCATATATTGCAGCTTCTTCTATTTGATAATATCCGAGCATATCTACTAATATGAGTACTATTGGAATAAATATAAAAACTTGTCGAAAATATTGGCATTAATAAACGAAAAAAAATGGATTTTCTACTGTCAGATACATAGTCCTCTTCCCCTTTTCTTCTTCCCATCCATTATCGATTTCTGGCACGACGGATCTAACCGACCGTTGTTCCTTTCCATACTTAGTCAATTTTATGGCTGCGGTTGTCAGGTTGGGGCTTCCGAAGTCTGTGGCTTATTGTTATGTGATATACATTTTGCACTCAAAGCTTCCATGATCTACAATTCCACCGCAGTTTCAGGGTTGGCGGGCTGACATCTCGTCATCTCCATCTATATCCTCACATGAAAATTTTGACCGACCTTTGTTCCTTTCCATACTTAGCAAGTTTTATGGTCCTGGTTGTTGGGTTGGCGGTTACGAACTTTGTTGCTTATTGTTCCATGATATACATCTTGCACTGAAACTGTTCCTTTCCATACTTAGCCAATTTTATACCCGGGGTTGTCAAGTTGCTAAAACGACATCATGCAACAACCGTAAAGATCGTCATTAATAAGAAAAAGTATTGAGAACCAGCCATCCCTACAGAACTTGTTCAAAAACATGCAAAGAAGATCTTGCCAGGTAGTGGAAAAGTTATTACAAATTTCAATATATTAGCGAAAAAATGTCCCCCCCACCGTTTTCGTGTTCCATACTTGGACACTTTCTCAACTGCGGGTTCACGGATTGATGGTCTCAAAATTGTGTTTCAAATATTCCACGAGTTGCAAGCAGTTCCCGGAGTTGCGCAATATACAATTTCTCCACAGGAATGTATAAAAACTCTTAATGTTTCGATATATACTTAGTCACCTTGATATGATCGTCGGTTCCAGTGTTCATGGGATGACATATCTTCATCTCCATCTATATCCTCACACGAAGATTTTGACTGACCATTGTTCTTTTCCATACTTAGCCAATTTTATGCCCGCCGTTGTCGGGTTGGTGCTTTCAAACTCTGTTGCTTATTGTTCCATGATATACATCTTGCACTGAAGATTTCCGTGATATGCAATTCCACCACAGAATCCTTAGTCCTTTTTCCCTTTTCTTCTTCCCCTGTATCATCCCTTTGTGGTTATATAGTTAGTTGCCTTTCTATGATCGCGGGTTCCAGTGTTTGCAGGCTGACATATCTTCATCTCTGTCTATATCCTCACATGCCAAATATGACCTACCGTTGTTCCTTTCCATACTTAGCCCATTTTATAACTTCTCATCCTTCCTAATATACATTATCTATGCTCTTACTAGTGACAATCGAAGACACTGGTACAAAACAGTTGGCATCTGGCCCTCCGCAATATACAAATTGACTACCATATTTCTACAACGTCCCCTCTTCCATGTTACAGATTGTGCATTCAAATGTTTCGAGTGATACAATTTAACCATCGAGGCCTCCCATCTGTTGGGGATACCTTGTCATCCTATTGTGGTCCTTGTGTTGATGGGTTCACTAAATTTCCAATTCTTAGTCACTATTTCAGCTTGGCACTTTCGAACTCTATTGCTTCTTGTTCTTTGATATACATCTTGCTCTCGAAATTTTTGTGATCTACAATTCCACCGCCGACGCCTTAGTCCTTTTTCCCTTTTCTTCTTCCCATGTATTATCTCTTTTTGGTTATATACTTGGTCTCTTTTCTATGATCACAAGTTCTAGTGTTCACGGGCTGACATATCTTCATCTCCATCTATATCCTCACATGACGAATCCAATCAACCGAAGTTCCTTTCCATACTTAGCCAATTTTATTGCCGCGGTTGTCGGGTTGGCACTTTTGAACTCGACTGCTTCTTGTTCTGTGATATACATATTGCACTCAAAATTTTCATGATCTACAATTCCACTGCGGACTCCTCGAACTTGCAAGATTCACTCTACCATGGTTCACAAATGTTTCAAAGTATCTGTCGCTTCCTTCCATCGCCACTAACTTCCTGTCCTTCCTAATATACATTAGTTATTCTCTTACTAGTGAAAATTGAACACAATGGTACGAAAAGGTTGGCATCCGACCCTCTACAATATACAAATTGATGGGTTCACGAAATCTCCAATTCTTATTCACTTTTTCATCTTGGCGCTTTCAAACTTTGTTGCTTCTTGTTCTGTGATATACATCTNCTTCCTGTGTATTATCTCTTTCTAGTTATATACTTGGTCGCGTTTCTATGATCCCAGTTTCTAGCATTCGCGGGATGGCATATCTTCATCTCCATCTATATCCTCACATGACGAATCCAACCGACTGGTGTTCCTTTCCATACTTAGCCAATTTTATGGTCATGGTTGTCGGGTTGGTGCTTTTGAACTCGACTACTTCTTGTTTCGTGATATACATCTTGCACTCAAAACTTTCGTGATCTACAATTCCACCGCAGACTCCTTGAACTCGCAAGATTCACTATACCATGGTTCACAAATGTTTCAAAGTATCTGTTGTTTCCTTCCATCCCAACTAAATTCATGTCCTTCCTAATATACATTAGTTATTCTCTTACTAGTGACAATTGAACAGACTAGTACGAAAAGGTTGGCATCCGACCCTCCGCAATATACAAATTGACGGGTTCACAAAATCTCCAATTCTTAGTCACTATTTCAGCTTTGCGCTTTCGAACTGTGTTGCTTCTTGTTTCGTGATATACATCTTGCACTTGAAATTTTTGTGATCTACAATTACACCACCGACGCCTTAGTCATTTTTCCCTTTTCTTCTTCCCGTGTATTATCGCTTTATGGTTATATACTTTATCTCCTTTCTATGATCGCGGGTTCTAGTATTTGTGGGATGACATATCTTCATATCCATCTATATCCTCACATGACGAATCCGACCGACCGGTGTTCCTTTCCATAATTAGCCAATTTTATAGCCGCGGTTGCTGGGTTGGCACTTTCGAACTCGGCTGCTTCTTGTTCCATGATATACATCTTGCACTCAAAAATTTTGTGATGTACAATTCCACCACGAACTCCTCGAAATATCAAGCTTCACTCTACCACGGTTCAAAAATGTTTCAAATTATCTTTCGTTGCCTTCATCCCCACTAACTTCCTTTCCTTCCTAATATACATTATCTATTCTCTTACTAGTGACAATTGAACACACTAGTACAAAAAGGTTGGCATCTGGCCCTCCACAATATACAAATTGACTACCAGATTATGACATCATCCCCTCTTCCATGTTACAGATTATGTATTCAAATGTTCCGAGTGATACAATTTGACCGTCGGGGCCTCAGTTTTTGTGGGGAGACCTTGTCATCCTATTTTGGATCCTCGAGTTCACGGGTTCATGAAATATCCAATTCTTAGTGAGTGTTCAGGTTAGCGCTTTCAAGCTCTTCTTCTTCTTGTTTCGTGATATACAACTTGCACTCACAAATTCCGTGAAGTACAGTTCCACCACAGACTCCTTGGCCCTTTTTCCCTTTTCTTCTTCCTGTGTATTATCACTTTGTGGTTATATACTTAGTCACCTTTCTATGGTCGCGGGTTTCAGTGTTGGCAGGATGACATATCTTCATCTCCATCTATATCCTCACATGACGAATCCAACTAACCGTTGGTCCTTTCCATACTTAGCCAATTTT
>JASDQU010012521.1:51633-69854 GCA_032191745.1 Picea mariana
AAAAAAAATTGTAGACTAAATGTTCTATGTTTTGGCCCTTTTTCAAGGACATTTGTTCGAAATCCGGTAAGAAATTGTTGGATTTGCATATTTGAGTGGTTAATTTTGTATAATCCAAATGTCCAATGAGTTTTTAAGGTTGCTAAATCCATTTACACATTCATATATGCAATTTAAACAGCAAAAAATTGTGATTTCATGTAAATTTATGTTGTTCAATTCCAGTAAAAATAGTCAAAACGTAAAACAGTTAAACAACCCCGAAAAAAAATAAAACATGTGTAGCTTTGACCACCATGTATTCTAAAAGGCAACCTTAAACATCATGTAATATTTCGTCAATTTCATTGGCATCGTGTAATATTTCCTCAATTTCATAGATTGAATGTAAGCTAATGATTTGGCAAATTACACTATTATGATTATTAGTATTATCACTATATATACTTAGAATGCTATATAGGAGGAATGTAATTAGTGAAGCTCATGGTTGAAAATTAACAAGTTTTATGTATATTTTCTAAATACAAATAAACATAAATTTTCATTTATGTATATATATTCATCATAATGTTATTTATTTTAAAAAATCAAATGATAAAAAATATAAAATTTATGTTATTTATTTTTAAAAAATTATATAATAAAACATTTTTATTAATAAAAATGTTTTATATAATAAAAATTTATGTTATTTATTAATAAAAATTATATAATAAAACATTTGTATTAAGAAAGATTTTAATTGTTTTATATTTTTAATAAAAATGTTTTATTATATAATTTTTTTAAATAAATTTTTATTATATAAAACATTTTTAATAATAAAAATGTTTTATTATATAAATTTTTTAAATAAATAATATAAATTTTATATTTTTTATCATATGATTTTTTAATAAATAATACTATCATGGATATACATGCATGAATGAAAATTTGTGTTTATTAGTATTTAAAAAATATGCATAAAACTTGTTAATTTTCAACCATGTGCTTCACTAATTACATTCCTCCCATATAACATTCTAGAACATATATATAGTGATGATACTAATAATAATCATAATAGTCTAATTTCCCAAATCATTAGCTTACATTCAATCTATGAAATTGAGGAAAAATATAAAACAATTAAAATCTTTCTTAAAGAAAAGATTGTCAAGTAGATAAAAATGCCCTTATGAAAAAAAATAAAAATAAAAGGGATATTTACCTATTCCATACCAATTGTCTGGAAGCTTTTCCATGGAAACAAAACTAATTCTAAAATTATAAAAATTCTAGCTTGTAGACTAGCCCTAATTATAAAATTATAAAAATTCTCCACGGAAACAAAACTAATTCTAAAATTTTTGTCAAAGCTTAGCACTATTGGAGGTCTCAAAGAATCGCGAGCTAGTCATGCGCGATAGAGACGCTACTACATAAATCTCCAATGACAATGTGGGAAGACTTCATAGTCAAGTAAATATTGCCACTTAGCCATCCCCGTGCACAATGACGTGGATCTGTTGTTTCTAAGTTCGGGATAGTGTTTAAAGAAGACTTTACCATTTTACATGATATGAGATTTTCATGAGTTATTGATTTGTCATATGTTTTGATTTGCTCTATCTAAAATATATGTATTTATTTAGATGACCACTAGCATAAGGTTTGGTAGTGAAAGTTTTGCAGATGTTTGCAATTTTTCAATTTTGTTTTTGCGTTTTTATTAGTTTATGTCGTAGATATAGAGGGATTATAGTGATTGATAATTCGTTGACTTCATATTAGTTTGTTCTTTGACCACAAATATTTGTATAATCTTTATTGTTGGAGCTAGGGAACTAAAAATATTGATTTTTATATACTAAAAAGTAACATATATGTAGTGATCTGATTGGATAACAGATTGGAGGTCTTATTGCCGGCTTCACTATTCCCAATGTTTTATATGTTAACATATCCAAACTTTTTATCGTGTACAGTCTTTTTGAATCATATATTTTTCCTATGTATTGCTTGAAGGTGGATTAATGCTAGCATTAGTTCGAATGTTTGTCTTAGCATTTTCTGCTAGCTAAATTTATGTCAATGTTTGATATGCTAGCATATCCAAAGTTTGTCCTTCTAATACATTCTCTACTGTTCGAACTATTGTTACATAAATTATAATAATAAAAAATTGGTACGTTAGAGACCTGCCACATTGCATTTTTTCTTAAATGTTTATAGAGCATTTCTGACATACTTAAATGTTTACCTAACAGGCTTGGCAGCGTTGAATGTTTACTTAGCAGGCTTGTTACAATACATTTTCTTCCGCTTTTTTATTTTATATGCAATGTTCTCTGCAGTCAATTTGGGCAATATTGTGCTTCAATGGCATTATTGGTTCACTGATTCATACTTGCTTCTTGCATATCCATTGATTTCTTATTTGCCTGTTGTTCTTGTTCTTGTTTGCCTATTCGTCTTATTGAAGTTTGCACATTTGGGGTTGTGCAACCGCGATTGGAACTGCGGCATTCTTGGTGGACTGGTTGTTGCTTGCTTCTTTGTTTGTTGGATGTTGTTTATTGTTGTTTGATTCGACTTTGCAGGGTTTGGGTCCTGCGGCTGTAGTTGGGCCTTTTGGTGCTTCTTAACTGGGTTGTTATTTGTTGCTTGCTCTTGTTTGCCTAGGGTTTGCAATGTTGGGGTGTTGCGTCCGTAGTTGGATCTGTTGTTACATTATTTTGCAGTTGACTCCCCATAAAATACTATTAAGATAAATACAAAATTTTGGAGTCGATGTAAATTGCATCTCTTACACCTTCAACCAGAGTTTGTTGGACTCCAATTATATTTCATAGTTGGCGATGCTTTTTCCATGGATTATGTCTTACTATGGTTTCATAGTTATGAGAGTAAGTTTTGTTGTCTGAGCGATATAGTTGTTCTCTCCCTTTTTTTTTCCTCTTGTAAACTTTCTCGTTTTTTACCTTTTGTTCTTCCGTTGTATTATGTGTTTCTGGTTCTATAATTTCTCACGTTTCTGTGCTCACGGGTTCTCGGTGTGGCAAACTGACAAATCATTATCTCCATCTATATCTTCACATCATGATTTTGTCTGACCGTCGTTCGGTTGCATAGTTATCCAATTTTATGAACACGGCTTCATGGATAGGTGCTATCGAACTGTGGTAGCTTGTGTTCGATGTATACATCTTGCACCCAGAACTTTCGTGCTCTACAATTCGACCTCGCACTCATCGAACTCGCAATTGTGCCTCTACCTACAATGAGTTTGTCTATCCGACCTACCTTTCCATACTTAGTCGAGTTTTCAAAGTTTGGTGGGTTTACGCCTTTTCGGGTTCAGAAAAATTTAAAAGCATCTGTCACTCCCCTCCATCCTCGCTACCTTCCACGCTTCCCAATAGACACTAATTATGCTTTCAAAAGTCACAACCGACCAGATAGATTCGAAAATATTGGATTTAATAAGCGGAAAGTTCGAGGACATCTCCCATTAAAATGAATAGACAAGCAAATATTATGGGATCTGGTAATTTCTTTTGCCTGCATTTTGAATTTGCAAAAAAAAAAAAATATTGACTCTTTTAATTTTTTAAAGGCTTCATCATAGTAATAATGCAATATTGTACTACCTCGATGTCATCCACGAACATGTCACCCACAGAGGCCTTGACGTCATGTCCCTCTTTAATATTGTGCATATGTTAAATGTTAGATTTGAGAATCTGCTCGAATATGGAAATGTTAATACGTGTTATTAGTCACTATTCATCGCACATATTCGAAAAGATTGGCATTAATAAGCAAAAATATCGAGAGCATCTTTCATTAAAACGAATTAACCCAAAATCTACGGAAGATCATACTGTCATCCTCTGGCATTGCTTTTAAATACTTATTGCCATTTCTCTCTATCATCAAAGAGTTGGGCTTTAGGGTGCCTTCGTTCTAATGTTCCTGGTCATGGACATGTAAGAAAACTTAGAGATGTGATTGAGGCCCAAATGAAAGAAGAGAGACTGGTTTTATGTGACGTGAGCTTTGAGCCAAAAAAAAAAATTGTTATCCAACAGAAACTCAGATAGGGGGGGAAAAAAGAACAAGTATCTTATGATTGGTGTTCTCCCTGTATTCGATGCTTTGGTTGGTTGAAAAGCCTGCCTGGAGATTTGTTTGTTGATATTCTTTGTTTTCTTGCTGGGAGTTGGAATGGATTTTCAGGTCACGTGCAAAATACTTCTTCGTTGAAGTGTATAGTTTTTTCCAACAACATAGATTTGGCAAGTGTATCGAATTCTGCAGAGCACACAAGAATTTGTCTTCGTCGGGGGCGTCGCACTTACCGTGGCTTGCAAAATGGTATGTGATGTTCATAAATGACGCGAAATATTACTCCATGCGTGAATGTACCCAAAAGCGGGTAACAGAAACTGTATGGGTGGATAAAATGACATATTATAACTACAAAAGTTTCTATTTCAAAGTTTGTTGAGCTACTTCTGGGTGTGGTAACAGAGTTGACAAAAAGCCATGTTCTTTCTCAAAGTTTGTTCGTTGTCCTTTGGATGTAGTTACAGACTCCACATATTTGGCGTCGCCTCCGAACATTCCAGACCTTTCTGTGGGCTGCCATGTCTGCCACCACTACGACAAAAGATATATTATGATGTGATCTACAGCATTTGATACACTAGCCAGACCTGTGTTGCTGGAAGAATTCTTGTACTTCAACAAAGAACATTTTGAAGCTGGCTTGGACGTTCCTTCCAATTTACTATAATAAAACAAAGAATTTCAACATACAAATCTTCAGGCAGACTTTCCAACCAAACAAATGATCGAATAGAGGGAGAATAGCAGTCACAACATACTTGAAATTTTTTTTCTATCCAGTAACTGATATCACATAAAACGACTCCCTTGACTTTGAATTGGGCCTGAATGGCATTTCTAAGTTGTCTCAGATGTCAATGGTCAGGAAGATTACAAGGAAAGCACCTTAAACCCCAAGTTTTCGACGACAGAGGGAAATTAATACTTAACAAAGAATGGAAAGTTGAATAACCACCCAATGCAAGCAGGCGATATCTAGAAGAGACAAGCTATTC
This sequence comes from Picea mariana, assembly GCA_032191745.1. Taxonomy (NCBI): domain Eukaryota; kingdom Viridiplantae; phylum Streptophyta; class Pinopsida; order Pinales; family Pinaceae; genus Picea; species Picea mariana. Next base: position 56,748 of record JASDQU010012521.1, read on the forward strand.
AAAAAACTGGGATAGATCTAGCTGGCAGCACCAATTAAGTCCAAGACCTGAAATTGATATTCAACTCGTTGTTTTTTATGAATAAAGGATTTGATCGTCAATAAGATTGTCAACAAGCTTCATTGTTGTACATATTTTGTATTGGTCAGTGGCAGGCCAAATAGAAATCATTGTGGAAAATAATCTCGGTTGTATTTTGTAACCCATCTTATTTGAATATATAATATTTGCAGGGTTTTTTTTATGGTGTTGTCCAATCTCTGGTATTGCTTTTCATTTTATTTTTTACCTTCTTTTTTGTGTGTCATTAAACATGGACAACAAGCTTTTCTTTCTGTTGCATAGTACTTCAATTTAAATAAGGGCTACTATGTTCGTTGCTTACATTTTACATGGAAGAATAATCTGTCATAGGCCATACTTATGTGGCGTCGGCCCTATACTTAAAAAAAGAAATTGGAGGACCTATCCTACTTTCATTCTTCGGGTCCTGTAAATAGAATGAATTAATGACTTACAACAAGGCAACTCAAGTGTTGACGCCATGTTCCTGTTCAATTTCTTGCATATATTGCAGCGTCTTCTATTTGATAATATCTGTGCATATATACTAATATGAGTGCTATTGGAATAAATATAAAAAAATCCTCTTAGCCAAAAATTAGCCAATTATTTGGCTACCAGGTCCCAGATTTGTGGTATTCAACAACTTTGTCCCCTGCTCCGTCATATACATCTTGCAGCCATTGAACTTCTGTGATCTACAATTTATGCTTTAACTAGTGATACCTCACCTTCTGGCCACCGGGCCCCAGGTTTGTGATATCCAACAACTATGTCCCGTGTTCTGTCATATACATCTTGTAGCCAAAGAACTTATGTGATCTGCAATTTATGTTTTAACTAGTGATAGCTCACTAGGGGTTCGAAAAGCTTGGCATTAATAAAGGAACAATAGATTTTCTTCTGTGAGATACTTAGCCCTTTTCCCCTTTTCTTCTTCCCGTCTATTATCGCTTTATGTTTATATACTTAGTCGTCTTTCTATGATCGTGGGTTCTAGGGTTGGCAGGATAACATATCTTCATCTCCATCTATATCCTCACATGATGAATCCAACCGACCATTGTTCCTTTCCATACTTAGCCAATTTTATGGTCACGGTTGTTGGGTTGGCGCTTTCGAACTCTGTTGCTTCTTGTTGTGTTATATACATCTTGCAGTTAAAACTTTTGTGGTTTCAACGAAATTTGCGAACCGAACAACATCCTACAAATTGGGAGATGATTTGCATTTGAAACAAAAATAATCCTTTAATATATATTAGTATGAATACTATTGAAATAAATATCAAAACTTTCTCTTGGCCAATACTTAGCCAATTATCTGGACACCAGGTCCCGGGTTCACGGTATCCAACACCTATGTCCCATGTTCTGTCATATACATCTTGCAGCCAAAGAACTTCTGTGATATGCATTTTATGCTTTTACTAGTGAGAACCCAGCAGGGGTTCGAAAACATTGGCATTAATAAACGAAAAAATGGATTTTCTACTATCAGATACTTAGCCCTTTTCCCCTTTTCTTCTTCCCGTCCATTATCGCTTTTTGTTTATATACTTAGTCATCTAGCTATGATCGCGGGTTGCAGGGTTAGCAAGCTGACATATCTTCATCTCCATATATATCCTCACATGACGAATCCAACCGACCGTTGTTCCTTTCCATACTTAGTCAATTTTATGGTTGCGATTGTCGAGTTGGCGCATACAAACTCGCCTTTTCTTCTTTTCATCCGTCATCTCTTTCTGAATATATACTTAGTCACCTTTCTATGATAGTTGGTTCCAGGGTTGGCGCGCTGACATGTCTTCATCTCCATCTATATCTTCACATGGTGAATCTGACCGACGGTTGTTCCTTTCCATACTTAGCCAATTTTATGGCCGCGGTTGTCGGGTTGGCACTTACGAACTCAGTTGTTTATTGTTTCGTGATATACATCTTGCACTCAAAACATCTGTGATCTATAATTCCACCGTGGGTTCCTCATATACATTAACTTCGCTCAAAGTATTTGTCACTGCCTTTCATCCCCAACAACTTCGCATCCTTCCTAATATACATTAACTATGCTCTTACTAGTGACAACTGGACACATTGGTACATAATAATTGGCACCTGCTCCTCCGCCATATACAAATTGACTACCGGACTCTGACATCATCCCCTCTTACGTGTTACACATTATGCATTCAAATGTTCTGAGCTATACAATTTGGTCGTCGGGGCCTCACGTCTTTTGGGGAAACCTTGTCACCCTATTTTGGATCCTCGCGTTGGCGGGTTCACGAAAACTCCAACTCCTAGCCATTGTTTCCTGTTATGCCCATCCTCGTACTTCTTTCCAGATATGCAACACCAAATGTTTAATACTAAAATGACATCATGCAACAACCATAAAAATCATCATTAATAAGCAAAAGTCTCGACAACCAACCATCCCTATGGAACTTGTCCAGAAACATGCAAAGAAGATATTTCCAGGTAATGGCAAAGCTATTACAAATTTCAATATATTAGCGAAAACAAGTCCCGGCCATTGTTTCTGTGTTCCATACTTACACACTTTTTCGATTGCGGGTTCCCACATTGACGACCTCAAAATTGTGTTTCAAATCTTCCACGAGTTGCAAACAGTGCCCAGAGTTCCACAATATACAATTTGTCCGTAGGAATGTATAAAACCTCTTAATTTTTCTCTTCCCCCCCCCTCTATTATCCAGTTCTATATTTAGTCACAGCTATATGAGCATGACCTCATGGATTCACAAATTGGCAACTCTTTATCTATATCTTCACACCATGAGTCTGACAGACCGCGGTCCCTTTCAATACTTAGCAAATTATCTGATCACTGGGTCCCGGGTTTGCAATATCCAACACCTATGTCCCATGTTCCGTCATATACGTCTTGCTCCCAAAGAACTTATGTGATCTTCAATTTATGCCTTTACTAGTGAGAACTCACCAGGGGTTTGAAAGGATTTTCATTAATAAGCGAACAATAGATGTTCTTTTGTGAGATACTTAGCCCTTTATCCATTGTCTTCTTCCTGTGTATTATCGCTTTCTAGTTATATACTTAGTCGTCTTTCTATGATCACGGGTTCCAGCGTTGGCGGGATAACATATCTTCATCTCCATCTATATCCTCACATGATGAATCCGACCGATCGTTGGTCATTTCCATGCTTAGCTAATTTTATGCTCGCGGTTGTCGGGTTGGCGCTTTCGAACTTTGTTGCTTCTTGTTCCGTGATATACATCTTGCACTCAAAATTTCGGTGATCTACAATTCCATCCCTGACTCCTTAGTCCTTTTTCCCTTTTCTTCTTCCCATGCATTATCGCTTTTTGGTTATTTACTTAGTCGCCTTTCTATGATCGTGGGTTCCAGCCTTGGTGGGCTGACATATCTTCATCTTCGTCTATATCCTCACATGACGAATCCGATCAACCGTTGCTCCTTTCCATACTTAGCCAATTTTATGGTCACGATTGCCAAGTTGGCACTTTCGAACTCTACTGCTTCTTGTTCTATGATTTACGGTATCCATCACTTATGTCCCTTGTTTGCAGTATCCAACGCTTATGTCCCATGTTCCGACATATACATCTTGCACCCAAAGAACTTATGTGATATGCAATTTATGCCTTTACTAGTGAGAACTCACCAGGGGTTCGAAAGGATTTGCATTAATAAACAAACAGTAGATGTTATTCTGTGAGATACTTAGCCCTTTTTCTCTTGTCTTCTTCATGTGTATTATCGCTTTCTAGTTATATACTTAGTCGCCTTTCTATAATCGCAGGTTCCAGCGTTGGTGGGCTGACATATATTCATCTCCATCTATATCCTAACATGACGAATCCGATCGACCATTGTTCCTTTCCATACTTAGCCAATTTTATGCCCGCGGTTGCCGTGTTGGCGCTTTCGAAATCTGTTGCTTCTTGTTCCGTGATCTACATCTTGCACTCAAAATTTCTGTGATCTATAATTCCACCATGGACTCCTTAGTCATTTTTCCCTTTTCTTCTTCCCGTGTATTATCGCTTTCTGGTTATTTACTTAGTGGCCTTTCTATGATCGCGACTTCCAGCGTTGGTGGGCTGACATATCTCCATCTTCGTCTATATCCTCACATGACGAATCCGACCGACCACTGTTCCTTTTCATACTTAGCCAATTTTATGGCCGCAGTTGTCGGGTTGGCGCTTTCAAACTCTGTTGCTTCTTGTTCCTTAATAAATATTAGATATGCAACACCAAAGGTTTAATACTAAAACAACATCATGCAACAACCGTAAAAATCGTCATTAATAAGCAAAAGTCTCGACAACCAACCATCCCTACAGAACTTGTCCAGAAACATGCAAAGAAGATCTTGCCAGGTAATGGCAAAGCTATTACAAATTTAAATATATTAGCGAAAACAAGTACCGGCCAGCGTTTCCATGTTCCATACTTGCACACTTTTTCGATTGTGGGTTACCGCATTGATGGCCTCAAAATCGTGTTTTGAATCTTCCACGAGCTGCAAACAGCGCCCGAAGTTCCGCAATATACAATTTGTCTGCAAGAATGTATAAAAACTCTTAATTTTTCTCTTTTCCCCCCCTCTATTATCCCTTTGTGGTTCTATATTTAGTCACAGCTATATGATCACGATCTCATGGATTCGCAAATTGGAAACTCTTTATCTATATCTTCACACCATGAGCCCGACCGACCGCGGTCCCTTTCAATACTTAGTTGATTATCTGATCATTGGGTCTCGGGTTTGCGGTATCCAACACCTATGTCCCATGTTCCTTCGTATACATCTTGCACCAAAAGAACTTCTGTGATCTGCAATTTATGCCTTTACTAGTGAGAACTCACCAAGGGTTCGAAAGGATTTGCATTAATAAGTGAACAGTAGATGTTCTTATGTGAGATACTTAGCCCTTTTTCCCTTGTCTTCTTCCTGTGTATTATCGCTTTCTAGTTATATACTTAGTGGTCTTTCTATGATCGCAGGTTCTAGCGTTGGCGGGCTAACATATCTTCATCTCCATCTATATCCTCACATGACGAATCCGACCGACCGTTGTTCCTTTCCATACTTAGCCAATTTTATGCCCGCGGTTGTCAAGTTGGCGCTTTCAAACTCTGTTGCTTCCTGTTTCGTGATATACATCTTGCACTAAAAAATTATGTGGTCTACAATTCCACCATGGACTCCTTAGTCCTTTTTCCCTTTTCTTCTTCCCATGCATTATCGCTTTCTGGTTATTTACTTAGTCGTATTTCTATGATCGTGGGTTCCAGCGTTGGCGGGCTAACATATCTTCATCTTCGTATATATCCTCACATGACTAATCTAACCGACTGCTTTTCCTTTCCATACTTGGCCAATTCTATGGCCGCGGTTTCTAGGTTGGCGCTTTCAAACTCTGTTGCTTCTTGTTATGTGATTTGCAGTATCCATCACTTATGTACCCTGTTCCGACATATACATCTTGCACCCAAAGAACTTCCATGATATGCAATTTATGTCTTTACTAGTGATAACTCACCAAGGGTTCGAAAGGATTTGCATTAATAAACGAACAATAGATGTTCTTCTGTGAGATACGTAGCCCTTTTCCCTTGTCTTATTCCCATGTATTATTTCTTTCTAGTTATATACTTAGTCACCTTTCTATAATTGTGGGTTCCAATGTTCGTGGGCTGACATGTCTTCATCTCCATCTATATCCTCACATGACGAATTCGACCGACCGTTGTTCCTTTCCATACTTAGCCAATTTTATTCCCACGGTTGCCAGGTTGGCGCTTTTGAACTCTGTTGCTTCTTGTTTCGTGATATACATCTTGCACTCAAAATTTCTGTGATCTACAATTCCACTGTGGACTCCTTAGTCATTTTTCCCTTTCCTTCTTCCTATGTATTATCTCTTTTTGGTTATTTACTCGGTGGCCTTTCTATGATCGCAGCTTCCAGCGTTGGTGAGCTGACATATCTCCATATTCGTCTATATCCTCACATGACAAATCCGACCGACCGTTGTTCCTTTTCATACTTAGCCAATTTTATGGCCACGATTTTCGGTTTGGCGCTTTCGAACTCTGGTACTTCTTGTTCCATGTTATACATCGTGCACTCAAAAATTTCATGATATACAATTCCACTGTGGACTCCTCGAACTCGCAAGATTCACTCTACCACGACTCACAAATGTTTCAAAGTAATTGTCACTGCCTTCCATCCCCACTAACTTGTTGTCCTTCCTAATATACATTAGTTATGCTCTTACTAGTGACAACTGGACACACTGGTACGAAATAGTTGGCATCAGACCCTCCGCAATTTACAAATTGACTACCGGGTTCCGACATCGTCCCCTCTTCCGTGTCACAGATTATGCATTCAAATGTTCCGAGTGATACAATTTGAACATCAGGGCCTCACGTCTTCTGAGGAGACCTTGTTAACCTGCTTTGGATCCTCGTGTTGATGGGTTCACAAAATTTCCAATTCTTGGTCACTGTTTCGGGTTGGCGTTTTCGAACTCTGTTGGTTCTTTTTCCGTGATATACATCTTGCACTCAAAATTTCTGTGATCTACAATTCCACCGCACACTTAGCCCTTTTTCCCTTTTCTTCTTCCCGTGTATTATCGCTTTCTATGATCGCGGGTTCCATCATTGGCAAGATGACATATCTTCATCTCCATTTATATCCTCACATGACGAATCCGACCGACTGTTTTTCCTTTAGCCATTTATGGCCGTGGTTGTCAGGTTGGCGCTTTCGAACTCTGTTGCTTCTTGTTCTGTGATATACATATTGCACTCAAAACTTCCATCATCTACAATTCCACTGCGGACTCCTCGAACTCGCAGGATTCACTCTACCATGGTTCACAAATGTTTCAAAGTATCTGTCATTGTCTTCCATCCCCACTAACTCCTTGTCCTTCCTAATATACATTAGTTATGCTCTTACTAGTGACAACTGAACACACTGGTACGAAACAGTTGGAATCTAGCGCTCCACAATATACAAATTGACTACCAAGTTCTAACATCATCCCCTTTTCCGTGTTACAGATTATGCATTCAAATGTTCCAAGCGATACAATTTGACCGACAGGGCCTCACATCTTTTGGGGAGACCTTGTCACCCTATATTGGATCCTCATGTTGACGCATTCACGAAATATCTAATTCTTAGTCATTGTTTCAGGTTGGTGCTTTCGAACTCTGTTGCTTCTTGTTCCATGATATACATCTTGTACTCAAAATTTTCGTGATCTACAATTCCATCGCAGACTCCTTAGTCCTTTTTCCCTTTTATTCTTCCCGTGTATTATCTCTTTCTGGTTATATACTTAGTTGCCTTTCTATGATCGCGGGTTCCAGCATTGGCAGGATGACATATCTTTATCTCCATCTATATCCTCACATGACGAATCCGACCGACTGTTGTTGCTTTCCATACTTAAGCCAATTTGGTGGTCGCAGTTGTCGGGTTGGTGCTTTCGAACTCCGCTGCCTCTTGTTTCGTGATATACATCTTGCACTCAAAACTTTCGTGATCTACAATTCCACCGTGGACTCCTCGAACTCACAAGCTTCACTCTACCACGGTTCACAAATGTTTCAAAGTTTTTTTCACTGCCTTCCATCCCCACTAACTTCTTGTCCTTCCTGATATACATTAGTTATGCTCTTACTAGTGACAACTGCACACACTGGTACGAAACAGTTGGCATCCATCCCTCCGCAATATACAAATTGACTATCGGGTTCTGACATCGTCCCCTCTTTCGTGTTACAGATTATGCATTCAAATGTTTTGAACGATACAATTTGACCGTTGGGGCCTCACGTCTTCTAAGGAGACCTTGTCAGCCTATTTTGGATCCTCGTGTTGACGGGTTCACGAAATATCCAATTCTTAGTCACTGTTTCGGGTTGGGGCATTCGAACTTTGTTGCTTCTTGTTCCGTGATATACATCTTGCACTCAAAATTTCTGTAATTTACAATTCCACCACGGACTCCGTAGCCCTTTTCCCCTTTTCTTCTTCCCATGTATTATCGATTTCTGGCTATATACTTAGTCGCCTTTCTATGTTCGCGGGTTCTAGCGTTGGCGGGCTGACATATCTTCATCTCCATCTATATCCTCACATGATGAATCTAATCGACCGATGTTCCTTTTCATACTTAGCCAATTTTATGGTTGCAGTTGTTAGGTTGGCACTTTCGAACTCTGCTGCTTCTTGTTTCATGATATACATCGTGCACTCAAAACTTCTGTGATCTACAATTCCACTGCGGACTCCTTGAACTCACAAGCTTCACTCTACCACGACTTACAAATGTTTCAAAGTATCTGTCACTGCCTTCCATCCCCACTAACTTCTTGTCCTTCCATATATACATTAGTTATGCTCTTACTAGTCATATACAAATTTCCCTCTGGACTGTCCTATCATACCCTCTTCGGTGTTACAAATATTGCACTCAAAAAGTTTTGAGACATAAAATTTTACCCTCACGCCCTCACCTCGAAAAATTGTACCTTGTAACCCTATTTTGAAGTTTCTTTTTCCTGTCCCCGCGACCTCCGCACTTCTTTCTTAGTATGCAATTAGAAACCTTTCATGCTAACAGCTGATCATGCAGTAATTGTCAACATTCTCATTAATGACCGAAATGCTCGAGGAGATCTCCCATTATTACGCATTAAACCAAGATCTGTGGAGAGTTATATTGTCCCTTCCGATTGTTCATCTCAAAAACGGGTCGTTGCATTGGCCTGTTCAATAAATCTACAATGCTTAATCGCTCATTGTCGTATTCGCCATGTTCGCATTTCTATGTATGCAATTACTAGTCTTTAATGTTAACAGCTCATCATGCAACAACCGTCGAAATTGTCATTAATGAGCCAAAGTCTCGAGGAGATCTCCCATTCACACACATTGTACCAAGATTTGCATAGTATTATATTATCCCTTCCAACTTTTCATTTCATTCATCGTCTGGAGCAAACAAACGTCCTTGTAAACGTATGGAAACAAGTAGACAACAGTTTTGTGGAGATACAGTAAATATCTTCGGACCAGAACTATTCCCTGAGGTTTTTCACTGTAAGGAGGTGGTCTCTTGGTGCACCGAAAAATATATTCCAAGCCAAAGAATTATTCCACTGCGCGACCATTATCCTGTTTCTTTGTCACCTCGGGTCTTCCGCAAGATGTTAAAATTGTCGGAGCCAACATTGACCTTCAGAGGACAAGACTGCAAGCAATTCCTAGAAAAACATGATAATGGGTTGGACATCTTAGTTGAGTTCCTCTAAGACCCAAAAACAATTCTTGAAGATATCACAGAGTTGCAGGTAAGTTGCTTTAGAAATCCATTACGTGAAATTGCTTGGTTGTTTACAAGAATAATGGAACATGCATCCACGACAAGCATTTCCCATATAACTATTTATATTTTGTACTTCACAGTCAAGGAACAATTCATTTTCGATTGGGGGAAGCTAATTTCCATTGAGATCTATTCCTAGTTGTCACGATTCAAAGAATCGAATAAATTTTATATGTCATCCTACTTGATTTTCGCAATAGTGCATTGTTGTCTGTTTCCAAAATTGTCTCTTTCCAAGAAAATAAACTATGGATTCGACCCAGTAACATTCTGGTACCAGGCCTTGTGGAGGCACAAGGCCTCCCATTGTTTTTATGAAGTTTTTAATGACTTTGTCTCAGTTTTCAAAGATTTATTGTTAGGGAAGGATGCTCCATGGATGTCTGGCCAGGCAACCAAGTTTTTGAACAGGAAGGGAACACTTGAACAAAAGGAAAATCACATTGTACTAATGGTCTTTGGCTGCAAGGAAAATCCTGCTTTCCTTCCATGCCACATCACGGACAAGATGTTTGTTGCAGAAATAACAAGGCAATACAACCACTGGGTGCATTTTTTCCATGATAAAAAAAAAAAAAAACAGTTCATTCCTCTGTCCTGGAAAGTCGGGGACTTTGTGTGCAGAAACGTCAACAAGATTGACGAATTTGTCGTCCATTTCAAGAAATTGAATCTAACATATGATGAAAGGCTAAAAGGGTTCGACCTTGATGGGATTTTTCGAGAACATTTACTGGAAGTTGGCTTTAGCAACTCTTTTATCCATAGACACCTGAGCGAAGACAGGGACAATGACGACAACAATCCTGCTTCTCGCGATTGTGACGTAGAGACATTGCAAAGTGCAACTGAATTGTACAGACAACAGGGAAAAGTATCCAGTGAGAAGAGTGGCCAGTCCCCCACCAACACTCTCAAGAGCACAACATCACGGAGCATTGCTTCAACGGACCACCCCAGTAAGAAAGAGACACAGAAATCTTCAAACGGAGGAGGAGATAAGAACCCTCCTCGCATAAAAATTGATAGTTCTCACAAAATTCCACTAACCAAGAAGAGAAAAAACAATGCAGGGCAGGCGAACAAACCCGAAATTGGAAGTGAACAGTTGCAACTTGAAATTGAAAATGAGCACATGCACAAAGTTGGTCCGTCCACAATGGAAATAGCTGAGACCGACATTTTTTACGAAGATGAATACTTCGTATTCCAGAGCGTTGTTTTTTACAGCCAATCTAAAAATATGGTCATTGAAAAGAGAGATGTAACAAATAGGAAAGGTAAATCTCGCACAGAGATTAACTTTAGGAAAATGTGGTCATCCCAAATCTCCCTATTTCACTGCATAACCGCGATTCTCTTGATGATTCCATGGAGGAATTGAAGTGGAAAATGGCAGACTGGAAGACCGCCTCAAGGAATTTGAGGAGGCTTTCATTGCCACCCCAGAATTTGCCAGTCCTTTCCCAAAAAACGCGTCTGCTACCATTGCAGCCAGGATGAAAGTATCCTCTACCCTCCTTGCATCGTCTAGAGCCCTTGTAGAAAATAAAATCGAGAAAATAATGCAACTAGTTATTGAAGCCTAGGAAACATCACAAAATATAGTTTCCTTCCGAAAGAGGGAAAATGATTTGCTCGAACATTTGCAGGCGAATTTAAAAAATGATCAAGGTTTTTGTGAACAGGTGTTGACCCCTTTTGCCAACCATGCCATCAACACCTCGGAACTTAAAAGAAGACAAGAGAATATCCCCTCCCCAAAGCGGACCAAAAAAGTAAAAGCATGTTGGCAAAAGAAATTTAAGAACCTGGAGCTCATTGTCGAATCGCGTAAACAAGACATATTAGAAAAGGAAGAATAATTCACAAACCTAGTCCAAATAGACTTAGCCGGAAGTACCAACGAGGTTCAAGACCCAAACTTAATTCTCAAATCCTTCTCAATGACCAAAGAAGCCTTCGATGAACAACTTAATATTTTAAAGGGGTTGTCTTTCGAAAAATTTTACGGCATACTTGAACATCGTGTAGATGAGTTCGAGCGCTAGGTACTGGACTATTTGGCACACAATGAAGAAATTGAACAGAGTCTGCATAGTATTTCAATGGATCTAAGGAAATTAGAAAACAACCTTTATGACATAGAAATACAGGATGAAATCAACATGGCCTCCATGAGAAGCTACATTGAAGAATGGTTCCAACAGAGAATGGACAACCTCATCCAGGAAGGGAAACAATCGGTTGACACGATTCCACTGACCATCGACGATAGCAACAAAAACACATCGGCTTCATAGTAATTCTATACTGTCATCTTGTTTTCTTTATCAATCCAGATACTATACCTCTTTAAATACAAAATTGTAACCAAACACTCATAACTTCCAATTTCTTCTTTTCAGGTCTTCCTCTTTACCATCGCGCACTTCTTCTTTTGACATTCCTAATTCTTGTACTTATTTTTTTTTTATGGTCCGCGGGAGCCCCAATCCCAGTCTATATGAAAAACGCATTTAAATTTCCAAAAATATGTAACTGACATTATTAATTTTTGATGAATTTCAAAGAAAACTAATTCGGGATCCCTTTGTTGCTAGACATTATTAATTTTTGATCAATTTCAAAGAAAACTAATTCGAGATCTCTTTGTTGCTGACATACATTATTAATTTTTTTCCCCGAGGTGTAGGACAGTTGGTGACAGAGTGTGTTGTTAAGGCGCTCTGTGATGTTAAAGTCACCGGTTCGAAACTTGCGGGGACAAAAAATCCAGCCATGTTAAGGGTTGGTGCGGCTCACGCCGGGTGCAATCCCCGGGTGATTTTGAAGGCTTAAATGCCCCTGAGTCGTGGTTTCTTAACCACAGGTTAGTCCCACATGTCACGGACAAACTAACAAACAAAAAAAAAAACAGACATTATTATTCTTTTGATAAATTTCAAAGAAAACTACCCTTTGTTGCAAGACGTTATTACTATTCTATTGTATGCTAAAATTTTTGGTGTTCAGGAACCTTTGATGATGTAACGGGCATTATTAACTTTTGATAAATTTCAATTTTTTTGTGTCCAGGAACCTTTGTGTCCTATTGTATGCTAAATTTTTTTTGTCCAACAACCTTTGTTGATGTAACATCTTTCAAAGAAAACTAATTCGGGAATGCCTTTGTTGCAAGATGTTATTACTATTCAATTGTATGCTAAATTTTTGGTTTGTTTCAAAGAAAACTAATTCAGGAATGCTAAATGTTTTGTGCCCTATTGTATGCTAAAAAAAATTTGTCCATGGAACCTTTGTTGATGTAACAAACATTATGCTAATTTTTTTGTGTCCAGGAACCTTTATTGCAAGACATTATTAGTATTCTATTGTGTTTGAATGTTTGGAACATAAACAAAAGTTTGGAATTTTTTAAATGTTAAATCTTTCCTATACTATCTAATTTAGATACTAGGAACCTTTTTTGATAAATTTAAAAGAAAACTAATTCGGAAATGCTAAATTTTTTGTGTTCGGGAACCTTTGTTTCAAAGAAAACTAATTCTGGTTTTTGTGTCCAGGAACCTACTATTCTATTGAATGCTATTTTTTTTTTTTTTGT
>JASDQU010012521.1:70318-83779 GCA_032191745.1 Picea mariana
TGGTGATAAATCAATTCACTCACAAATATAAGATTAAAAAGGAAAGACTTAAATTATATTTCAAAAGGGTAAGTGAATTGATGGAATCCTTTTGTTCTTTTAATATTTATTTTATTCAAAGGGACAAAAAATCAGAAAGTAGATTCATTAGCATTAGCGGCTTCACTATAGAATCTAGATGATATCCACATTGTTACAAATTATTTTCATCATCCCTATGACCATTAATGATGTAAACCTATCCTTTGTCTTTAGAAGGATCAGTGGCCTGAGTTCCTGAAGAAAGAAGGGAGAAGAAATTTTCCTGAGAAATGAAATCACATTTTCCTTTGTAAAAACACTATTAAGGAAGATCATTGCAAGATGCACTATACACAGGGTGCGATGATGCCTGATCATCACCCTCTGCTCTAAATTTGGACTGCGATGTCTCTATAGGCTTCCCTATGGCTAGGGTGTGACGATTTTCGTATGTGGGAAAAACAAGCATATTCTCGATGCTTCTAGAAAGATAATATTCTATGGTGAGGTGGCCTCTGACTGGTTTGGATCTTACTCACTTTTATAATTTAGTGGGATCATCCTAACCTCCTCACCTTATCCTCTTAAACTTATAAAAAAAGAGGATCTCTCATGGAGAAAGTTAGCTTGATTGAGTTATTGAGTTTTGTAGCTTGGAGTTTTTGGAGCTTGTATGTTGGCTTTGAGCTTTGCTTTGTCTAGATAGATTGTGAGTGATTTTCAGATCCATATTCTGAGAATCCTTGGAGAAGAAGTGTGTGTGAAATGAGGGACAGTTGGAAGGGACCTTACGACATCGAGGCTTTGGTTGTAATCTCTCTTTCTATTATTTAATATAGATATACTTTTCTTTCCTATATGAATGTTATTTGTCCATATTGTATGATTCCTTGATCACATGCATAGTTTCATATCAAGTAGGCTCTGTTATTCTTGTCTTCGTTGGCTTGTCTTCCTTTGCAGATATTTCTCCATAAGCCTTACGACGGAGCTTGGATTGCATTGACGAAGTTGGATCTTCGATATTTAAAAGGTATGTTCTAGATCCATTTCTCATTTGATAATTGAAAACTAAGGAAAGAATAGTATAATGTCTTGTTTTGTTCTAGTTTCATAGTGAAGCTAGGGGGATTTATTTTTGTCCACACTTAACAATTAGCCCGATAACAACAACAATATGTCTTTTCAGGTAAAAAGAGCATTCCGACCTTCTGTCCCTGACAATTAGGAGTATTTTGAAACTTTTTGAAAATGATGAAGACCTAGAAAATGATTTAGTAAATGAAATGAAAATGAATATAATGATATTATTGTTGTTCCCAAGAATTGTGTTTAGTCTAAATCTCTTTTTACAAGAGATGATCATGCCAAAAATATTCTGGAAGAAGTATCGGTCCGAAAAGTTCAAGAAACGAGAAAAGTCAATATTGGGACTGATAGTGTCCCAAATTACATCAACATGGGAGTCGAATGTACTACCGATAAAGTTGACCAATATATCACACTCTTTAAAGAGTATCTAGATGTTTTTGCATGGAGTATGATGATCTAAAGGCATATGATAAAGCAATATTTCACCACATCATCCCGTTAAGAGAGGGAGCAAATCATGTCAAGAAAAAACCAAGGACAATGAACCCCAAATTGAAACCATTGGTTAAGATTGATCATTGAATTGGAAAAGTTGAAGAAAGTCAGAATAATATATCCTATTAGACATTCAAACTGTATTTCAAATGCGGTGGTCATGAGAAAGAAGAATGGGGAGATTAAAATGTGTGTGGATTTTAGGGATATTAATAAAACAAGTGTGAAGGATAACTATCCTCTGACTAACATGGAATTTCTTCTCCAACAAGTCACTGGGTCGGCTTGCATGTCTATGTTAGATGGTTTTTCTGAGTAAAATCAAGTATTGGTTGCATTGGACGACAGAACAAAGACAACATTCATAACTCCTTGGGATACATATGCATATGCTCAAATGCCATTTGGTTTAAAGAATGTTGGAGCTATGTTCCAAAGGGCCATGGATCATGCCTTTGAAGGTTTAATAGGGAAATTCATGGTGGATTATGAACATGATTTGACTATCCAATCAAAGACAAAAAAGTGAGCACATTCATCACTTGAGGAAAGTATTTGAAAGATGTAGACTATATGGAGTTTCCTTGAATCCAAAGAAATTATTTTTTGCTGTGACTTAAGGTAAATTGTTGGGTCATATTGTGTGCAAAGAAGGAATCTATATTGACCCTCAGAGGATTAAAGATATAAATGAATTGAATCCTCCATCATCTAAAAAGGGAGTCCAATCATTTTTTGGTAAGATCAACTTTGTACAAAGAGTTGTGCCTGATTATGCAAGTATTGTGAATATGATCAACTCATTGTTAAAAAATGATCAAATATTTGAATGGACTTCAGATACACATGAAGCTTTTAGTAATATCAAAACGCAAATCACCATGGCCCCAATACTCATTAGTCCAAACTTCCAACAAGATTTCATCATTTATTCATTTGCAACCAAAATTGTTGTGGCATCTGTTCTTACTGAAAGAAATGCCAAGGGGGAATAACTATCGATTAGTTTCATGAGAAAGACTCTTCATGATTATGAATTAAGATATTCAGAACTCAAGAAATAAGTTATGTTCCTTGTAAAGGCAGTAGCTCACTTTCAGACCTATATATTGAATTCTCATGGCATAGCATATGTTCCATCATCTCTTGTTAAGATGATTTTAAATCAGAAATTGAGAGAAGGGAAATGGGAAAACTGGCTGGCAAATATTCAAGAATATGACATTGAAATTAAGCCTATAAAAGCAGTCAAAGGGAAAAGGTTGTGCAAACTCATTGCGAGCGGTGATGCTTTGGATGGAGAAAATTCTATTTCAATTAGAGAACTTGTATATATTTCTCAATGGTATAAAGATATTTTATTTTACTTAAGATCCGGATAGTTCCTAGTCACACTGACCCCAAAGGAACGAAAAAACATTGAAAATGAAATCAAATCAGTATGTATTGATTGTCGATGTTTTATTCAAAAGAAATTATGATGGTATTTTGTTGAGATGTGTTGATGAAAAGAAATCTCAAGAATTAATAGAAGAATTTCATGGAGGTATATGAGGTGGACATTTTTCACCCACTTCTACAACACATAAAATAATAAGGGATGGATTTTATTGGCCATCAATTTTCAAAGACTCATATGCCACTGTAATAAAATGTGTCTCTTGTCAACAATGTTCAAGGAAGATGAAAAAATATGCAAAGCCATTAAAACCTATATATGTAGAACAACCATTTTCCCAATGGGGATTGGATGTCATTGGACCAATAAATCCAAAGTCAAGTAAAGGACACATATACATCCTCACTGCTATAGATTATTTCACAAAGTGGCAAGAAGCGGTACCATTAAAAAAGGATGACTCTAAATAATTGATTAAGTTTCTCAAAGATAATATATTGTCAAGATTTGGTGTTCTAGAAAAGTTCATTACTGACAATGGTTCAATTTTCATCATGTCAAAATTTACAGAATTTTTGGAGAATATCGCATCGTCATGGGGAAATCATCAAATTATTAACAACAAGGGAATGGTCTTTCAGAATCCACCAATAAGACACTCATTCATATATTAAAGAAAACTATTGATAAGAGTCAAAGGAATTGGCATTTCAAATTGACTAACGCTATGTGGGAAAGAAGAGTGACTCCAAAAGACAGTACTAGGATGTCTCCATATAGGTTGATTTATGGAAAGGAAGAAAAAATGTCGATCATTCTTGAACTAAATTCTTTGACCTATGCAGTGAATATAGAAGAAAATACTCCTATGAAAAAAAGATTAAATCAATTATTAAAGTTGGAGGAAGAATGAATTGAAGCTTTTCATAAAACTTCTCAAAGACAACAAAGTGTCAAGAAATATTTTGATCAGAGTGCGACAGTAAATAATTTTCAAAAGTGTGAACTGGTGTTACTTTGGAACAAAGCTAAGGAAAAACCATCAATGCACACAAAGTCTGAAGCACTCTGGATAGGGCCATACAGTAGTGAAAAAATCCTTGGTTTCAATTCATATATGCTCAAATACATGAAGGGGAAAATGTTAATGTTTCCTGTTAATGGGTGACACTTGAAAAAAAATGTCGCTTGAAATCTTCTCTTCTCCTTGTACATAGATTTCTTTTATTTTCTACATCCTTACTATTTGACTCCATGGCCCAATGGATAAGACATTTGGTCATGAAAATTATGGATTCTTGACAACCCACAGGGGGTTATCATCCCACACTTGGAGTCAATTATTGAATCCCTTTTTTGATTTTCATTTTTCCCCTCCCTTGTTCTATTTTGCCCGCTTCTTTACACCCTTTCTCTCCCTCCTTCTATATTTCCTTTTTTCCCATTTCCTTTTATCCCTTCTTTTTCCCTTTCTTGGTTTTACACTTAATCATTTTCAAGTTCACGGTTCCTAGGGTCCGAGGATTGTTGTGTTTATATTTACGTTCACTCACTCTTACATAAATCCTCTTCAACACTTTGAATTTTCTTTAGTCCGCGGGTCCTCAGGTTGGAACATATGCCTTTTTTTTCCGCAACCTACACATTGAACTTCAATTTTAGTGTTCTACACTTTGACCATCACTTAACATTTATTTCTTCCATGGATTTCGGGTTTCCAATTGTTTCATTATTATGATGCTTGTGAGTCTAACCAACCACCCTTCCATACTTATTTTTTTCTTTGGATCATTTCTCCAGCGCAGATTCACAGGTTGGCGGGTTCATGAAAGTTTCATATTGATCTTCCTTCATCTCCGTCCCTACCATTATGTTCTTTTCCCAATGCACAATAAATGTTATTTAAGGGATAATCATTGTTATGCATATTTTGAAAAGGTCGTTATTAATGGCAAAAGGCTCGAGAAAATTTCATTTAATCCAAATTCATGAAAGGACTAAATTATCATTATCTCGTGAAAAAGCTTATTTGTAACCATTACCTAGCCAAAGAAATAGTTCTATCAACTTAATGGAAGAATCAACTCGCCAATAGTTTTGTGGTGACACTCTGAATATTTTTGGCCGTGAAGATCAGAACCTCTAGTGGTCGAGAGAATACTGGTATTATTCTTCCCCTCCTACTGCACAGAAATAAGGAAACGTGATTTGGACATCTAGTATTGTTCTTGTTGGTTTTGTTCCAAAGGTGTTCGATTGTAAGGAAATTTTTGCATGGGTGTGGATAAATACTTATCGAATCAAAGGATCATACAACTCCAGGGACATTCTACAATTTCTCTTTCGCCTCAAATATTCCGTAAAATGTTAAAGCTTCCAGAGCTAACTCTCACCTTCAAAGGTGAAGATTGCAGAGAATTTTTGAAGAAACAAAATAATGGGCTTAACCTCTTGCTATAATACTTGGAGAATATTGTGTATGTCCTAGTAGACAGAACCCAAATTCAGGTCGACTCTTTAAAGAACCTGTATTGATAAATTGCATGGTTATTTTCCAGAATAACAGGTCAGGAAAATACTGCTTCTATATCTCGGATGATTATATATATTTTGTATTTTACAGTCCAAAAGAAAGCTATATTTGATTGGGGTAAGCTCATTTCTATCAAAATTTCTTCACAACTATCTCATTACAAAAAGGATAAGAAATTCTTTATGGCTTCTTATTTGATATTTTCTATCGTCCAATGTTGCCAGTTCCTGAATTTGACTATCAGTGAAGGGTAAAATGTGAAGTGAACCTTGTTACCTTTTGATATCAAGCATTATGGAGGCATAAAACCCCTTTGTTTTTCTATGAAGTTTATAATGATTTTGTTTCAGTCTTCAATAAAATTTTGTTCGGTGAGGGCACCTCCAAGATATCTATTGAAGTGACCAAGTTCCTAGAGAAGAAAGGGATGATAGAGAAAATGGAAAATCATAGTATCATAAGAATTTTTTGCTCAAAATAAAATCCTTCTTTTCTTCCATATTGTGTACATGATAAATTATTCATCACAGAGGTAGCGATGCAATATAATTTTTGGTTTCACTTTTTACACGAAAAAAGAAAAAATAAATTTATTCCTCCACCTTGGAAGATTGGATAATTTGTACCAAAGAATATAAATAAAATTGATGAATTTACAAGGTATTTTAACAATGTCAATTTGAAGTATGCATAGAATATCAAAGGCTTTGATCCAAATAAAGCCTTTATTGAACACATGCAAGTAATAGGGTTTAGTATTTCTTTCATTCAAATTGTTTTGAGTGAAGAGGACGAAATCAATAGCCATAACATTCCTGTATATGATACTTCTGACTTGGAAACATTACTTAGCAGCAATGATCACTATAAAAAAAAAGGAATAAGTTATGGTGAAAAGAGTGCTCAATCTCCAGTTGTCACTCCAAAGAATACTGCATCCAGGAGAAATGCTCCAATGGCCCATCCAGTTAAGAAGTATGTCAATAATAGCTCTAGTGGAGGAGGAGATAAAAACCCTCCCTTTGGAAAAATACAAAGTTCCCACAAACTCCCTATGATAAAGAAAAGAAAAACTCCATTACAGGAGGAGGAGAACAATCTATTAGAAAATGATATTCAAAGTTTTTCTTTGGAAGACATGGAACTAGAAGCAAACGTTGAAAATATATTTTGTGCAATAGAACAACATGAGCATGTTGTTCAACAAGGTTTTGTATTGGAAGTCGTTGGGAATGAAATCTTTAGTGAAGAAGAATCTGTCACTTTTTAGAGCATTGTTTTTTATAGAGAATATAAAAATTTTATTGTGGAAAGAAATGACCAAAAAAATAAGAAAGGAAAATTTTGCTCAGAGGTTGACCTCAAGTATATGCGACTGTCCCAAATTTCAAAAATTCACAAGGAAACCGGTGATGCACTTGATGATTCTATTGATGGTTTTGAGGCTTGCAATGTCAGCTTAAAGGAAAATATCAAAGAGTTGGAAACATCCTAGATGCCTCTTCCCATTTTGGCCATCCATTTGACAATGATAAAACCAACTACACCTGATGTCAAATTCAAAGGATCGTCAAGTTTTCTTATATTGGTTTGAAATTATGTTGAGAAAAATATTAAAAAGAGAATGTCACTTGTAATAGAGGCCTAGGAAGTCTCTAATAATATTGTTTCTTTTGGTTCAAGAGCACATGTATTTCATGAATATCTTCAGGCTGCTATGAAAAATGAAGAAGAATTTAATACAGATGTTGTTTTACCATTTGGGATAAAAATTTCAAACATGATAGAAGCGAAGATGAGAGAATAAGATATGCCTTCTCCTAGTCGAATCAAATAGTTGAACACATGTTGGAAAGAAAAGATTAAAAATATAAGAAATATTATCCAAGCATACGATGAAGTTATAATAAAACGAGAAGAACTATTAAAAAATATCACAGAAATAGATTTAGCAGGTAGCACTGGAGAAGTTCAATATCCTAAATTAATCTTTAACTCAATGTTTATGGCAAAGAAACAATTTGATGAACACGTGGAAATACCGATGGGACTATCGACCGAGAAATTTAATAGTATAATTAAGTTTGGTGAATAATAAATTGATAATTGGCTTATTGATTATTCTATGAAAAATCAAGATATTGAAGAATTGTTTCAAAGTATTTCTCATGACCTAAGAGATTTAGAAGGGGAACTATTTAATATCAAAATTAGACATGAGATAAATGTTGCACCCATGAAGAGTTACATTGAAGATTGGTTTAAAAAAACAATTGACAAGTTAACTAAAGAAGGTCAAGAAACAATAGTTGGGACAATTATGGTAACTGTCAGCAAGGATAATAAAAGGAAAACAACAAACAAGTGAAAGAGGGAGAGATACCATCATAGTAAGTCTACACCTATTTTCATTTTTCTTTCCTTATCAATTTTTCATCCAGTTATTCTGCTTATTTGAATAGAAAGGTTTAACCGAAATTTGATAACTTCCTTTTGTCTTCTTTCCAGGTCTTGTTGTTATGCATCCACCCACCTTCTTCTCTCTATATTTTATTTCATGTTTATATTTACTTTTATGTTCAGTGGGAGCCTCAGTCCCAATCATCTGGACAAATGCATTTTAAATTTTAGAACATTGTAACAGACTTTATTATGACTGTGTTTTATAACTCTGAGTTTTGAGTATAGAATATTTGAAATTGGTCTATCATTATCTTCTTTTGAGATATACATGTGTTTACTCTATCAAAGTTCTCTTATGCGTATGAACCATATTATTTTATTTTTGTGTGCAATCGAAAATATTTTTTGTCATTGTGATGAATGTGAGGAAATTGTATTTATATTCTCAAATGTGTGATGTCTGAGATTCCTGGTCCTTTCACGAGAATTCTCAAAAAATAAAGATTTTATTTTTCAGCGTTTTTATCTTTCTTTGAGCATAAAGAGTGGACTTTCTCAAGGTCCTATATTATCTATTGATATATAATATTAAAGAATATCATAAGTCAAATAGGAGTACCACCTCTTTAAAAACGTAGTAGGATTCATATCCTCGTGAGGTTGTCATTTCGGTCCTTGACGGATTCAAGAATCAACAGAACCATGACAATGGAGGAATATGAGAAGCAGTTCTTTGAATTGTTAAAGTATGTTGACTTCATCAAGGATGAGAAGGTTAAAATCCAAAGGTTTCTAAGTGGGTTACCCTCCTTCTATAGTGACAAGATACAATATGATAATCCCAAGACTTTGGAGGAAACCATAAGGAGAGAAAGACACCTTTATGAGAAAAGCAAAGGAAGGCCAATGTTCCAAAAGGCTTGGGATGAGAAGATGAAGGGAAAAAATGATCAAAGGAAGAAATTATATAAGCCACCTTTTTTCAAGAATAACTCGCAAGAAAATAAAAAAGGTCAGGCAGCTCAAAATAGGCAAAAGAATGTAGATTCATTTGGGAAAAGGCCAAGGAAGTAGCCTACTCAATGTTGGGGATGTGAGAGAAATAAATTATATAGGGACTTCCTCACAAAGGAGAAAGAATGAGGACTATCCACAACATTTAGGAGGATGAAACAATGAAAGACATAGGAGGAAGCATGCCAAGTATTTATGTAGCCTTGGACAATAATCGGGTATATTATCAATCCCCCATGATCGAAGTGGAGGGTAAGATTGACAACCAACCCATAACAATTTTGATTGATTATGGAGCTATCCATAGTTACATAACTAATAAAATTGTTGAAATATTTCACTTACAAAGAAGTAAGAATAAGAAATCTTGGTTAGTTCAATTAGCCGTGGGGGCTAAGAGAAAAATCAATGAGTTGGTTAAATATTGGCCAATAGAAATGAATGGACTTAGCAAAAAGGTAGATGTAAACATCATACCATTGGGTTCATATGATTCTCTAATTGGCATGGATTGGTTGGAAAAAACATCATGTTGTCCTAGAGTATTAAACAAGACAATCACATGTCTTGATGAGGAAGGGAAGGAAGGCAAGATTCAAGGCATTCCAAGAGTTGTAGTTGTTACAGAGATTTCAACGATGCAGTTGAAGAAGAGCTTCAGGAAGGGATATCAGATGTTTGTTGCCCATATGGAGGAGGCAGACAAAGAAACAGTGGCAAGCATTGAAGACCATCCGGCCTTGTGGGATTTTGAAGATATTTTTAGAGAAATTTCAGGATTTCCACCAAAGAGATACATTGATTTCTCTATTGATTTTGTGCCAGGAGCTACCTTGGTGTCTAATACACCTTACAAAATGGGCACACAAAAACTAAAATAGTTGCAGATGTAGCTTGAAGAACTTTTGAAGAAGGGGTATATACATCCAAGTGTGTTGCCTTGGGGAGCCCCTATTCTTTTTGTGAAGAATAAGGATGGAACCTTAATGTTGTGTATTGATTTTAGGGAGCTTAATAAGGTTACCATAAAGAATAAGTATCCTTTGCCAAGAATTGATGATTTATTTTATTAGCTGAAAGGTGAAAGAATATTTGTGAAGATTGAATTGAGATCAGGATATAATCAAGGATAAAGGAAGAAGACATAAACAAGACAATATTCACAGCAAGATATGGCCATTATGAATTACGGTAGTGCCATTTAGGCTATCAAATGCCCCAACAGGTTTTATGTGCCTAATGAATGGAGTGTTTAGGGAGTACTTGGAAAAGTTTGTAATTGTTTTCTTAGACGATATACTCATCCATTCTAAATCAGAATAGGAACATGAGCAATGTTTAAGAATGGTGTTGCAAGTTTTAAGAGAGAATAAATTGTATACTAAGCTAAGTAAGTGCATCTTTTACCAAAAGAAGATTCACTACTTGGGGCATATAATTTCAGCAGTAGGTATAGAAGTTGATCCTGAGAAAATAGAGGCCATTAGAGGATGGCCAGCACCAAAGAATGTCATAAAGGTCAGATCATTTATTGGTATTTCCTTTTATTACCGAATATTCATAAAAGGATTCTCAAATATTGCAAGTCCAATCACTTCTTTGCAAAAGAAGGGAGTGAAATTTGAATAGAATTCCAAGTATGAAGAGAGTTTTCAACATTTGAAAGGAATATTGACAAGTGCACCAATATTGAATATTGCAGATCCAAATGAATATTTTCTTGTGTGCACCGATGCATGCAAGGAAGGACTCAATGGAATTCTCAGTCAAAGGGACCATGTGGTATGCTATGAGTCAAAAAAATTAAAAGAGCATGAGAGTAATTATGCTACACATGACTTGGAGTTAGCAATGATTGTACATGCATTGAAAATGTGGAGGCATTACCTTATGGGTAAGAAATTCAAGCTAAGAAAAAACCACTGTGGTCTAAAGAATTTGTTTGGACAACCAACACTAAATTCCAAACAAACTAGATGGATGGAATTTATGAGTGAATATGACTTTGAAATTTAGCACATGAAGGGAAAGGAATATCAAGTGGCCAATGCACTCAATAGGAGATCTCATGAAGTGCATATTGCAGCCATTAGCATGTACAAGACAAATATGAAAGATAAAATTATTGTAGCAACAAATTCAGATTAGTAGTATGTAAAAATAAAAGAGATATTACAACAAAGTAATTTTCAGTAGAAATTTAATTATTATGAGCTGAAAGAAGAGGAAATTCTCATGTACAAAGGTAAGGTGTATGTGTCGAATTCTAGTGAGGTGAAAAATGCAATTTTGAGGGAAATGCACAATGTGCCATATGTCGGGCACCCTGGATATCAGAAGACAATTGTAGCAATAATAAGACAATACTTTTGGCTTGGAATGAAGAAGGAAGTGGCTAATTACATAGCCAGATGTCTAGAATGCCAAAAAGTGAAGACTAAACATAGACATCCAACAGGTTTGCTACAACCATTTCCCATTCCAAAATAGAAGTGGGAAGTAGTTATAGTTGATTTTATTACTAAGCTTCCCAGAATAGTGAAGCAACATGATTCCATCATGGTGGTGGTGGACAAATTGATTAAAGAAGCATATTTTATTCGAGTAAAGACTACACACAAGGCAACAAATGTTGCAAATATTTATATGAAGGAATTTTCTAGGTTACATGGAGTGTCTAAGGAAATAGTTTCAGATTGATTCCAAAGTTTACTTCAAATTTTTGGAAAGGTTTTTTCAAAGGCTTTGGAACAAATCAAAATCTTGGTACAACGTATCATCCAGAGTTAGATGGGAAAACAGAAAGGACTAATGGGATAATTGAGGACATGCTTAGAATGTATGTGATGGATCAACCATCAAAGTGGGAAGATTATATTCATTTAGTTGACTTTTCCTACAACAATGGGTATCAAGCCTCATTGAAAATGATTTCATTTGAGGCATTGTATGGAAGAAAATGTAACACACCCGTGAGTTGGGATAATCCAACAGACAGAGCAGTTGTTGGGCCAAAATTGTTAAAGGAAATGGAAGAGCAGATGGCAAAGATAAAACATAATTTAAAAGTTGCCCAAGATAGACAGAAAAGTTATGCAGATAGGAACAAAGTGTTTAGAGATTTTAAAGTGGGAGAACATTTTTTTTTTAAATTGAAGGCAAAGAGAAGTTTGGTAATATTGGGAAGCTTCCCGAAGTTGACAGCAAGATATTGTGGGTCTTTTGGAATATCAGAAAAGATAGGTCTCGTTACATACATGTTACCCTTTCCTACATCCATGAGAGTGAATAATTTATTTCATGTGTCATTGTTACAGAAATATGTGCTTTATCCTAACCACATAATTGTTTGGAATGTGATCCAGGTGGAGCACAAGGGAGATTTCCAAGTGGAACCAGTGCACATTCTGGATCGGAAATTCAAAGTGCTTAAGAAAAAATCCATAGGGCTGGTAAAGGTTCAATGGACCTACTACAGTCCTGAAGATGATACATGGGAGCATAAAGAAAACATGTGGGCATAATACCCACAATGTTTTGATAGTTTTGAGGAAAACATAATGCAAGACTCCATTTTGAGCAGCTAGAGTTCTAAAACCACATCTTAGAGTCCTAGCCAACTGCGATGGGAACCTTAATAAATGAATGGCTCATTCCTTGGGTTAGTCTTGATAAATGGATGATAAATCCCTTGGGTTAACCTTGATAAAAAAATTGTGAATTCCTTTATTCAACAAGTTGAGAGGAACATGAGATTCATGGTTGGAGTCATTGTTGTAGTTGTTAAATTGCCGAATTTTTATTTCTAAGTATTGTGATGTAAATTGGCATATATATGTATATCAATATAGAGTGCACCAAGGATGACACACAATTGTAGGGGAGGGGGAATGTAACATCCTCACTATAATCCCCAGTTTAATTAATTCTTTTTTTACTACATTTTTGGTCAACAATACTTAGTCGGCAAAGCATTGTCTGGCTCCCCCTTGAATCAAATTTCTTGCGCAAACTTTCTCTTATTCTCGCTAAAGTTGGTGCAGTGTTCCTAGTGAAAATATCGAGGCACTTGACTTATCGCTAAGAATGGTCCTTTTATTAATCCTCACATTATTTACACTATCAAATTTTTACATATTAACCCAATGTTTTTCAACCCCCATGCATTACATCTTGTGGTCTTACACCTCTATTTCAAACATTATAGTTATGACCTTATTTCAAAATTGCTATACCATGTCTTTGAAGTTATGACCTTCTCATCTTACCATGCCATGCCAAAGGATTAAAGTATGTTTCTTTTATCTTGACCATCTTCATTTCAAATAATATAAAAACCAAGGTTTGACCTTCACTTTGTTTCTTAGTCTACTCAATACGTTATTAGTCCCTGCCGTAGGCATAGAGGGACTATAGCGTTTGATAATTCATTGACCTATTATTAGTTTGTACTTTGACCACAAATATTTGCATAATATCTATTGTTGGAGCTAGGGAACTAAAA
>JASDQU010012521.1:84290-95409 GCA_032191745.1 Picea mariana
TTTCTATATATTAGCAAAAATGAATTCGCCCAGCCGTTTATGTATTCCATACTTTAGCAACTTTTTTTTCGATTGTGGGGTTTCGGATAGGTGGGCTCATGTTTTCACTTTCATTGTTCCATGTCCTGCAAACATTACCCAGACTTATACGATATACAAATTTCCCTCTCGTATTACATTCAAAAAGTTCTGAAACATACAATTTGAGCCTCTCACCCTCACCTCGAACAGTTGTACCTTGTAACCTTGTTTTGGATTTGTTTTTCCCCGTCCCCATGACCTGCGTACTTATTTATTAATATAAAATTAGAAACCTTTCATGCTAACAACACACCATGCAGGAACCATCAACATTGTCATTAATGAGCGAAACACTCGAGGAGATTTCCCATTATTACGCATTCAACCAAGATCTGCGAAGAGTTATATTGTGCCTTCCAATTGTTCATCTCAGACACGCGTCGTCGCGTTGGCCTATTCAAGAAATCTACAATGCTTAATCGCAAATTGTCGTATCCTCCATGCTCGCACTTCTATGTATGCAATTAATAGTCTTTAATGTTAACAGTGCATCATGCAAAAGTTGTCGAAATTGTCATTAATGAACGAAAGTCTCGAGGAGATCTTCCATTCACACGCATTGCACCAAGATTTGCATTGTGTTATATTATCCCTTCCAACTTTTCATTTCATTCATCATTTGGAACAAACAAACATTCTTGTAAACTTATGGCAGCAGGTCGACAACAGTTTTTTGGAGATACAGTAAATATCTTCGGACATTAGGACTAGAACTTCCAGTGGCAAAAGACATACTTTTACTATTCATCTCGTTCCACCCAGAATGAAGTTATTTGGACCTCTAGAATCGCTTGTGCAGGCTGCGTCCCTGAGGTTTTTGGCTGTATGGAGGTGGTCTCTTGGTGCGCTAAAAAATATATTCCAAACCAAATAATTATTCCACTACGCGACCATTCTCATGTTTCTTTGTCACCTTAGGTCTTTCGCGAGACGTTAAAATTGTCGAAGCCAACATTGACCTTCAGAGGACAGGACTGCAAGCAGTTCCTAAGGAAACATGATAATAGGTTGGACATCTTAGCCGAGTTCCTCGAAGACCTAACAACAGTTCCTAAAGATATCACAAAGTTGCAGCTAATTTCCTTTAGAAATCCATTCAGGGAAATTGTTTGTTTGTTTACAAGAATAATGGGACAGGCATCCATGGCAATAATTTCTCATATAATTATTTATATTTTGTACTTCACAGTCAAGGAACAATTCATTTTCGATTGGGGAAAACTAATTTCCATTGAAATATGTTCCCAGTTGTCATGATTCAAAGAATCGAATAAATTTTATTTGTCATCCTACTTGATTTTCGCAATAGTGCATTCCTTTCCATTTCCAAAAATGTATCTTTCCAAGAAAATAGACGACCCAGTAAGATTCGGGTACCAGGCCCTGTGGAGGCACAAGGCCTCCCATTTTTTTTATGAAGTTTTTAATGAATTTGTATTAGTTTTCAAGGATCTGTTGTTAGGGAAGGATGCTCTATGGATGTCTGGGCAGGAAACCAAGTTTTTGAATAGGAAGGGCACACTTGAACAAAAATAAAATCACATTATACTAATGGTCTTTGGCTCCAAGGAAAATCCTTCTTTCCTTCCATGCCACATCACAGATAAGATGTTTGTTGCAGAAATAACAAGGCAATATAACCATTGGTTGCATTTTTTCCATGACAAGAAAAAAAAAATAGTTCATTCCTCTACCCTGGAAAGTCGGGGACTTCGTGTGCAGAAACATCAACAAGGTTGATGAATTTACAGGCCATTTCAAGAAATTAAACCTAGCATATATTGAAATGATAGAAGGGTTGACCCTAATAGTATTTTTTGAGAATATTTACTAGAAGTTGGCTTTAGCATCTCTTTTATCCATAGATGAGTGACCGAAGACATGGAAAGTGACGACAACAATCCTGCTTCTAACGAATGTGACATAGATACATTGTAGAGCGCGACTGAATTGTACAGACAACAGGGAAAAGTATCCGGGGAGAAGAGTGACCAATCTGCCACCAACACTCCCAAGAGAACGACATCATGGAGCATCACTTCAATGGCCCACCCCAGTAATAAAGAAACCCAGAGATATTCAAACAGAGGATGAGATAAGAACCCTCCTCGCACAAAAATTGATAGTTCTCACAAAATTCCAGTGACAAAGAAGAGAAAAAACAATGTAGGGTAGGCGGATGAACCCGAAATTGAAAGTGAACAATTGCACCTTGAAATTGAAACTGGGCACATGCACACATTTGACCCATCTGCAATGGAAATAGTTGACACCGAAGTTTTTGACCAGGATGAATCATTTTTTTTCCAGAGCGTTGTTTTTGACAGCCAATATAAAAGTATGGTCATTGAAAAGAGAGATGTAACAAATAGGAATGTCAAATCTCAGACAGATATTAACCTTAGGAAAATGAAGCCGTCCCAAATATCCCAATTTCACCGCGTAACCGATGATGTTATTCATGATTCCATTGGATAAATTGAAGCGGAGAATGACAGACTAAAACACCGCCTCAAGGTATTTGAGGAGGCTTTCATTGCCACTCCAGAGTTTGCCAGTCCTTTAGAAAAAACCTTGCCTGCTACCACTGCATCCAATATAAAATTATTCTCTACCCTCCTTGCATCGTATAGAGCCCTTGTAGAGAATAACATCAACAAAATAATACAGCTAGTTACTGAAGCCTGGGAAACATCACAAAAAATTGCTTCCTTCCGAAAGAGGGAAAATGATTTGCTGGAACATTTGCATGCGAAAAAAATGATCAAAATTTCTATGAATAGATGTTGACCCCTTTTCCAACCATGCCATCAACAACTCGGATCTCAAAAGAAGACAAGATAATATCCCCTCCCCAGAGCGGACCAAAAAAGTAAAAGCATGCTGGAAAAAGAAAGTTGAGAACCTGGAGCTCATTGTCGAATCATGTAAACAAGCCATATCAGAAAGGGAAGAATTATTCACAAACCTGATCCAAATAGACTTGGCTGGAAGTACCAATGAGGTTCAAGACCCAAACTTTATTCTCAAATCCTTGTCAATGACCAAGAAGAATTCAATGAACAACTGGATATTTTAAAGGGGTTGTCTTTCAAAAAGTTTTACAACATAGTTGAATATCATGTAGATGAGCTCGGGAGATGGATACTGGACTATTCAGAGCACAATGAAGAAATTGAACAGAGTCTGCATAGTATTTCAAAGGATGTAAGGAAATTAGAAAACGACCTTTCTTACATAGAAATCCGAGATGAAATAAATGTGGCCCCGATGAGAAGCTACATTGAAGAATGGTTCCAACAGAGAATGGACAACCTCATCTAGGAAGGGCAACAACCGGTTGACATGAGTCAAATGACCGTCAACGAAAAAAGCAAAAATTCATCAACTTCATAGTAAGTCTATACTGTCATCTTGTTTTCTTTGGAAAACCACTTATTATATCTCTTTAAATAGAAAATTGTAACCAAACACTCATAACTTCCAATTTCTTCTTTTCGAGTCTTCCTCTCTACTGTTGCGCACTTCTTCTTTCTACATTCCTAATTCTTGTACTTATTTCTTTTTATGCTCTGCGGGAGCCCCAATCCCAGTATATATGACAAACACATTTAAATTTCCAGAAATATGGAACAGATTCCAATAATATGTAACAAACATTATTATTTTTTGATAATTTTCAAAGAAAACTAATTCGGGAATGCTAAATTTTCTGAATCCAGGAACCTTTGTTGCAAGACATTATTAGTATTCTATTTTAGATGTTAAATCTTTTATGTACCATCAAAAAACATTGTGTACTTCGAAGTTATTCTTTTGTGTTGTTATCTTCAACAATTTTGTTTAATTTTACTATCTTCGAACCATTTCATTTAATTTTACTTTAATGTATTTTACTTCTATGCCTACTCTATTGTATTCGAATTTTTAATATATATGCTTCAGAGATATGGGAATAGATTCCAGTAATATTCTGTTCTGAAAAACCAGTGTTACATTATGTACTCTTATAAAGTATGAACATGAGATTTTTATAGAGCATGTATAGGTCCCACATTCCATAGTTGGCCACTTTTTGGATCGTGGGTTCTTGGTCTTGTTTCGTGATATACAAATTGACAAGCAGACTTGCGGACTCGAATAGATTCCAGT
Organism: Picea mariana; assembly: GCA_032191745.1. NCBI lineage: Eukaryota > Viridiplantae > Streptophyta > Pinopsida > Pinales > Pinaceae > Picea > Picea mariana. Next base: position 88,524 of record JASDQU010012521.1, read on the forward strand.
AATAGGTAATATGGACAACATTTTCGTTTAATTTTACTATCTTTGAACCATTTACTTTTATGCCTACTCTTTTGTGTTTGCATTTTCCTTATATTTTCCAAGCGGACTTGCGGACTGGAACAGATTCTAGTAATATGTAATATGGACAACATTTTCGTTTAATTTTACTATCTTGGAACCATTTACTTTTATGCCTACTCTTTTGTGTTTGCATTTTCCTTATATTTGCCCCACCCCCAGTAATATGTAATATGGGAACAATATCCAATAATACCTTTGTTGCAAGACATAAAAAAAACTATGTACTTCGAAGTTACTTTTTTTTTTAATGTGCAACATTTTCGTTTAATTTTACTATCTTGGAACCATTTACTTTCATGCCTACTCTATTGTGTTTGAATTTTTCATCTAATTTTGCTTTCATGTATCATTTAAGTCATCTAATTTTACTTTAATGTATTTTACTTTTATGTGTAGTCTATTGTATCCCCACAAAGTCATCCTCTGCATGGATACCACATGTACTTCAACTTGCTTCCCACGTGTCTGTACTCGGTCCCACTGTAATAGTGCATTTATTCTCATTCCAACCTGACAGGGACTACACTGCCATGCAACACTTGTTACATAAAATTCCTACCATCTTCTTTATGTTTACATAACCCACTTTTCCAAAATATATCACATAACTCTTTCCAATATTTTAACTTTTACATCATGATTTATGCCAAATAAACCTATTATAATATATGCTATTATATTTTCACTTGATAACTTTATTGTCTAAAAGAGGTTGGTTATATCCTCTTAAATCTCATCACATTCGAAGGAATATATTATGAAAAGAATAAGTTTTAGAAAAAACCTTTATCAAAGATAAAGTTTCACTATGGGTATAACATCCAAATATGAGCATACATATTATTCTTCGACATAACTTATGAAAGTTTGGAGAATGTTCAAATACGCTTAGGGTTGTCCCTTGTATGCATAACTGTGGTATGTGAAGGTCATGTTCACCGCTTTGACATGGTTTGGCACAAAAGGGAGTGACATTGGAGTTAGATGATGGAATGAAAAATGACAACGAGAAGCAACAAGATCCTTTAGAAGATTTTTGAAGGTGGATTCCATTCAAGAAAATCACTCAATGTATCACGAAATAATAGATGGGTCCTCAAAAAGGTTTCAAGTTTTAAGAAGCATGTGGAAGGAAGAAAATTTATCTTTCTTACAATAAGTGATAAAATGCTTTCATGAGGTCGCCCAAATATTAAACATCATGGGAAGGATAAGAAGAACACAAATATGGAAATTGGTGAACAAGTGATAAAACACTTTCACGAGGTCACCCAAATCTTAAATATCATGGGAAGGATCAGTGGAACACAAATATGGAAATTGGTGAATAGTTTTATGCATTGCGATCTCTTGACGACTTGAGTTTTCTTTATCCGCTTATTATCGGAGTTTTGTGGCTATATTGATGTTGACAAAATTTCATAAATAACATTTTTGTTTTGGGGCTATATTGATGTTGACAAAATTTCATAAATAACTTTTTTTTTTTAACCCTTCACAACATCAAATTATGCTAAGGATCGTTCTTGAATTTATCCTCGGAACTTTACTCAAAGTTTCGAACGACAAATATGTGGCAAACAATAAAGTTAATACGACTAACCGACTTGTTGAAGATTTGGGTAATACCAACGTAGAGTCTTATAATAGAGACTTGCATTATGCAAATGGCTTCATTGTTTGCAACACAGAACTTTTATTTTATTTATTTTACAATATCATTTATTTAATTTATTGTACAATCATTTATTTATTTTTAGTTTAAAATTGGTTTTTAATAATATTTTTATATTATTTATTTACAAACCTAACGTGTTCATATAACAACTAACTCAGTGTCATTACTTAACTTTTTTTTTTTATTAGTTGGTTAAATATTAACATTTTCCTTTTCTTTTATTCATTAGTTAACTTTGTTATGCAACAATCAATACACACATGTTAATTTTAACTTTTCTTTAGTTTTTTTTTAATATTTTATTTTGTAATAATTCTACTTCTAACTTTACTTACATAAAACAATAACCATAAAAATCATAAATAATAAAACACATAAAAATTAAATATTGAAAATACAAAGCAATATTGAAATACAAAGAAAAACGAATTCATGGTTGGACTTTAGGTCATAGGAGACTTAGCCTAGGGTCTAATGTGTTTTCAGGTTGGGGCTCTAAACCTAGGGTGATATTCCCATCTCGTCCCACCTAGCCCTGCGGGAGGTTGAGTTGTTGGTTTCTGGAACTTCCCAGTTCTGGCATCAACATGCTTATGTAGATATAATGTGTGGCTACTGTCATAGCAATGTAATATGGTAATTGTATTTTAATGCTTTAATAATAAAATGTGATGCCAACTGCTAAGGGGACATGGACAACAAATGGGGACATCAACATGCTTATGTAGATATAATGTGTGGCTATTGCCAAAGCGATGTAATATGATAATTGTATTCCAATGCTTTAATAATAAAATGTGATGCCAACTGCTAAGGAGACATGGACAACAAATGGGGGATGAATAAATCCACAAGAGGGGGGAGTGTCTAGGATAATGGCCAAGAGGGGTCACGGGGGGAAATACCCATGTATATTAATTTAACCTATTTTCCTAAATTTGTTAATTGTATATGAACCTTCCCATTTATGATTGAGTGTTCCCAAAGCCAATCATTGAATACATGTAAGAGGGTGGGTGTGAGTGGTCATATCCCAAAGTTATTGGGCACATGGAGGTTGAGTATAATCAACTTGGGGAAGAGTGTGAGTCAAAAAAGGAAAGCCAAAGAGAGGAAATTTGTATGGGTAAGGACAACAGTTTTTAGTTAGTCAAGTTTTGTGCATGGGAGGAAAGGGAGAGCAAGAAACATAGCTTGAAGTTGATGCAGCCACAAAGGGTGAATTCTAGATCAAGATGTAGCATAATTGGAGTGAATTGGAGCTGGAGAATTGAAGATCTAGGTTGTCAATCCTAAAGAGTGAACTCCTATATGAGTTTCACTAAAACAACAAGTGTTTATTGTTTGTTTGTTGATAGTTTTCCTAGCAGTAAATTCCCTTGACTTCCCAGCTGAGAGATTCCTAGTTGATTATGCCAGAGAGACCCTGATAAACAAATGGGTTTCTCGAGGGAATGAGATCGGTGAAGGGGTACATTCCTTTGGTTGGAAAGGTCAAGAGGATGAGAGTTGGTGGAAAATCAAGATAGTTGTAGGAGAGTATCAGTTGGTTTGAGAGTTTTATGAGCTCTAAGTGGACTGTGAGAGACCACCCTCTTTTGTGGATTGCTAGCTTCAGCTCGGGGGTGACTGGATGTTGAGATTTGGAACAATTAGTCTATGGTTGGGTGGAACATCCGTCCCAACTAGTTGGTTGCACAATTCTTTTTTAAAGATAAGTGTTTTATCTTGTTGTTGAGTTATTTACATGTGTTATTGTTGTAAATGAATTTTGTGTAAATGAGAATGATTTATATGTTGTTGTAATGAGTTGTTTAGCCACATTTCATGTTGATTTTTAGTATGTTGTAGATGCATATATTCTATGGTTGTGTACAATAGTTAAATATGTTTAATTTGTAGTTGTAGGCTACAAGAAATCGACTAGAAGAAAAATAATTAATTTAGTTAGATTTTTTTTTTTTTTATGTATATTCCACACTTTAATGTCCCTTGGTTGGGTTGGGGGACGTTACATAACCGACAACTTATTCCCCTCCCAAAATCGTCTTTCCTCATGAAGATAATCTCCTGGAATATAAGGGGATTGAACGAAAGGACGAAACGAAGAATCCTTCAAAACAAAATATTGATAGAGAATCCAAACATACTGCTACTACAAGAAATGAAATGCGTAGTAATAGTGGCGGAAAACCTTATTTCCAAAAGTTGGAAAACATGAAATTTTATGTTTACTGACTCCAGAGGAGTTGTAGGGGGACTAGCCATTCTACAGAACCTAGCAATAATTATTATGGAAAACTCCTACTCAACCAGGTGGACACTTTCAGCCTCCTATAGACTGATAGGAACAAACAAAAAATGGATGATAACTAATGTGTATGAACCACAAGACCTCTAAGAAAAATAATTTTTTTTTAAGAACATTATCTCTCTTAGCACTCTGGTTGGAATTAGCAATTGCATCTTAGGATGATATTTCAATCTCTTCAAAAGATTGGAATAAAAAAGGGAGGAATCATACACCTTGAGAAGGAACATGAACTCTTCCAAGTCACTACTGAAGCTCTATGTCTCATCGACCTCAACTTCCATGAAGGCACCTTCACATGGTTAAATCGAAGATTGGTCTCTCACCAAATTGCTTGCAAATTAGATCGTTTCCTCATTTTTGAGTCACTAATGATGGAAGGACTACCTATAGAATCCAAAATCCTCTGTGCCTCTGGATCTTATCACTAGCCAATCCAACTTTGGTTGGACACACTAGGTTCACACCAAAAAAACCCTTTCTTCTTTGAAATTGTTTGGCTCACTCACCTAGATTTCCAAGAGAATTCTCTAACCTGGTTTAAAAATGCTAAAGTATCTCGTGACACCCTCATGTATAGATTCCAACAATTGAAGAACTTCAAGCAACGTCTCAGAAACTGGAAAAAATGGTATTTGGGAACATCTTTTAGGCACATAAAGAAATGGAACAAAACATGCAGGAAATCCAAAAGAAAATCATCCTGATCGGAAGATCTGATCAACTTCAAGTAGAAGAAGCCAATATTCCCAAGAAACTTGATGAATGGTATGCTCAGGAAGAAAAACTATGGCACCAGAAATCCTGAGTGAAATGGCTTCTAGAAGGAGATAAAAATACCAAATTCTTTAACCAATCATTGATTCAGAGACGCCACTTCAACGGAATCACCAGATTGGAAACTGATCAAAGCCAATCCATTATGGACCATGCAGGCATAAACCAATAGATCATTGATTATTACCAAACGCTACTAATAGAACCCTGTCCCGATCGATCTCCATCCATTGAAAAAATTATCAGACACATTCCAAACAACATTACTACAAATCAGAACATCTCCCTCCTAAGACCAATCATTATTGAGGAAGTAGATCATGCCATCAAGGAGATTCCTATTGGGAAAGCTCCAGAACTAGATGACTTTACCACCGACTTCTTCCACCACTGTTGGCTAATAACACATGAAGAGGTGTGGTAACTAATTGAATATTCTCACTGCTCCAGAGGAATTATTCCTTCCCTCAATGCCACCTTCTTAACTCTTATCCCCGAAGAAGAATGAATCTCTGATCCAAAGAAGTTTAGGCCAATCGCACTATGTAATGTCATCTACAATATCCTAACAAAGGTGATTTCTCTTCGTCTGAAGCCTATTCTTCCATTCATTATTTTGAAAGAGAAATCAGGTTATGTTGTAGGCAGAAAGATTCTAGACAATGTCATCCTCGCCCACGAGGTAATACACTCACTCAGATCTTCTCGAGAACCTAGTATGTTATCAAACTAGAATTTTCAAAAGCCTTTGATACAATCAAGTGGAAGTATATGAGAAATATTGGATTGGTTCAATCAGATGCTCCATCTAACCTCCACCACCTTCTTCTCCATCCTCATAAATGGCACCCCTTATAAAACTTTCTCTTCCTCTAGAGGCATTAGACAGGGTGACCCACTCTCTCATTTCCTTTTTGTAATCATGGCAGAAGGTCTCAACAAATACATCAAGGCACACATTGTCAATGGCACTCTACAAGGCCTCACTCCCTCTGGCATCAACCCACCTCTTTCCAAAAACCAATTCGTGGATGATACCATGATGATGGGGGCCGCTATAGCCAAGGAGGCCTCCACCATTTATGAATTCCTCACTGACTTTAGTTCCACCTTTGACATCAACATTAATTATGGTAAATCACAAATATTCATCTTTAACACCCAGACACCATCCAGAATGATATTTCCAATATCCTCAGTTACCATCGGAGTTCCCTTTCATCCAAATGCTTAGGTGTCCCTATCATAGAAAACTCCCTGCACAACAACTCTTGGGAAATCCTCATCGACTCTTTAAAAAATTTTCTCATCTCTTAGACCTTTCTCTCCCTTAATATCGTTGGACGCCTCAATCTTCTAAAATCCATGCTTCAAGCAATCCCTATTGATTTCTTCTCTGCCATGGCATCCCTTAAGTCCACCCTCAACTTAATTTGATCCATCCAAAGATGCTTCCTTTGGAAAGGTACCCAAGATAGTCGTAAATGGGTTCTAGTGTAATGGGATGAGTTATGAAAACCAAAGCAATTAGGAGGGCTTGGTATGAGATACCCCTACATTCTAAATAATGTAATGGGATCTAAAATATGGTGGAGGTGGCTCACACATCCAACCAACCTATGGGCTAAACTTTGGTGACATAAATACACCACAGGTACTGATGAAAGAAAAATAATTAAACTTAACAATCCACACCTTGGACCCTCAATGTGGAACACTGCTTGGAATAATTGAGCACTAGTCCAAGAGCACGCTTTCTAGGAAATAAGGAATGGTAAAACAACACTCTTTTGGTTTGATTCCTGGAAACATCTTCCTCCATTGACATCCATGGACGTCCTTCAAAATATCTAGCAGAACATGTGTTACACATTAAATTCAAACACCTAGGTACCTCACCCTAAGTGTCACAAAGTGTCATATAAGTGTCTCATACACCTTGACACCATGGAATAACCTATGTCACAATCCCTAGTCAATGTGGAGGAGGGATATATTACATGAAGGCCAAAATACCAAGTACACATGAATTATTATTA
>JASDQU010012522.1:21899-36793 GCA_032191745.1 Picea mariana
ATATTGTATCTCATGAAGGTGTCAAGGTAGAACCTAACAATATTAAGGCCATGATGGACTGGCCGATTCCCAAAACATTGAAGAATCTTAGAGGATTTTTGGGTTTGACAGGCTACTGCCACAAGTTTGTTTGACACTATGGAAGAATAACAACACTGATCCAGGTGGATATTGGTGGCCACCCACCTATTCCACTTGGACCCCCACCATTGTTTCTTTTAGTTTTTCAGTTTCCTTAATTGTAGCACAATTTACTATTTTTGGCAGTTTTTCGGGTCCTGAACTTCCTGAGCCATTTTGAGGCCCTAAACGACATTTTTTTGGGCATGGTCCGGTCGACGAATATTATTCCATTCAAAACCAAAATATTCACTGCTAGTAGTTGTAGTCCTCGAATATATCTTTCTAACGATGTATCATATGCATCAAACAAAGATAGTATGCCAAAGTTATGACCCCAGGAAATTGATGTACCAATTTACCCTGACGGGGCCCATATTTTGGCGTTTCATCTTCTAGGGTTAGGTTTTTGGACGTTTAGGGTTTCCATTGTTTCTCAATAACATATAGGCATTTGAGCCTCATTGTAACACAAAGTTTAGAGGCCTGCAGCCGCCACATCTCTTCTCAGAGATAAGCTACCAACGCCCTAGCTAGTTTATTCCTATTCTGTTTGTAAACAAATTTCAGTTCTTTGATATTAATGAAATGAAGTGTTATTTCCATTGCATATTTGTATTCATGGTTATTGGTGTATTCTGTTGCGTTCCTGCATAAATTCGAATCAGTGGTATCATAGCGGTCTACTCTTTCTCGATCCTTCTTTGCATGTCCCCAACGAGGTCGGGGTATAAGGAGTTAGGGCTCGATCTGGTTGAACCTTTGCAAGATCAGCCTCACAAACCCTGACGGTCACCCATGGGGGATGAAAATAAATACAAGGAGCATGATATCCTATCAAAATATTGCTTGAGGATGCCCTTGAAAAACAAAGGAACACGATGGTGGATAACTTCGCCCAGATCCTTCATTGATTTCCCACTGGTGGCGCATCTGCATCCAACAACCACTCTGGAGGTGCAACACCTTTTAAGGTACAAGTAAACTTTGAAATTCCCAAATTTGATGGCCAAATTGATGCAGACATTGTGAATATATGGTTGAATATATTAGAAGGATATTTCTCGGTTCATGACTTTTATGACCGGGAGAAGATTATTTTTTCACTATGTTAGCACTTTGTAAATTTTGTTCGACTGAATAGACAAATGACAGAGGTAACTGTTTCAACCAACTTTAGAGCTGAGGCACTAGCCTGCTCAACTCAGAGAGGGATCTCTTATGTCACTTGGTATTTATTTAGGAAATTGTGGCTAGATTTGGTTTGTTTGTCGTAGGTTTGTTGAGAGAATAGAGATGGCATTTGGGCTATGGAGTCGAATATGAACAATGCATTTACAAGTGATGATAACTATCAAGAGGAAAAAGCTAAATGAGGCACTGAGTCTGAATCTAAACTGAAAATTTGCATGGTAAAAGAGGAAAGGGAAGAACATATAGCTGTATTAGAGCATAATTGAATGAATTCTGACCTAGTTAAGAAGAAAACCACATGAATTTAAATTGCTAAGTCTAAAGCATCATCAAATGAATTATAGACTTCTAAATCTCCAATTTAAAAGAAGAAACTGTGAATGTGATTTTAGGGACACCAAAAGTACATACTAAGAAAGGAAACAAAACTCATATCACTGCCAATTAGAATATTTTAATAAATAGTTCAAAAACTGCTTCTGCATTATATATTCAGTTTGGCTCCATAATTTTACAAAAAACCTTCCTACTACGAGGGCAGGATCCTCTTTCCCTCATCTCATGTATTCTATATCCTCGGGATGATATATATATAGAGGAGTTACTTGTGGAATTCAAAATGACCAAACTTACCCAAAATTCTAAAAATAGAGGTCAGTTACAAAAATGAGTAATATATAACGACAATTCTCCTATTTTAAAAGGATCGTTACAAACAGGTCTGACATATCTGGGGCTTTTTCCTTTGAATGCCATATGTCCAAAATTCACTGGAACATACTCAATTCTACCTGAGAATTCATTCCAGCTTGGATATTTCCTCCTTTAGAGTGCTCAACTAGGCTAGTTGATTTTCCCCAATGCTCTCAACCGCCTCAGCTCTGATTCCTGTCTTCTGTCGTTTGCTTCGTTTCTTCTTCACTGCTCGCTTGTAGAGTTTGTTCGTGTGTCCGTTGATGATTAGGTCCCTCATAAAAGGATTTAATCTGACCCCTGATTCTGGTTCTATCACAGGGTCAATATGGAATTTGGTTGCTAATATCTGTGTAATCGACCTTTCTTTCTTACTCATTGATAAACGCACCATGTTAGTCGAAAACCCTGTTCCACTAGATATTGCTTGATTGGCTTCGTCCGTGTCTTCCAATTTTGCAGAAACCACGATTTTTATTTTCCTTAACTCTTACATAAATTAAAAAGTTGATCCAGTTGGGGATTACTTCACTTATGAATGAGATGATGATTTCCTGGAGCAGAATAATGCCACCCATACTTGAAGATCGATAGTTATCAAGTTCTAATCATTAATCACAGACAATATTACTTGTAGGCACGTTGATTTACCACACTCGGTCAATCCATTTCAAATGATTAGCATTTGATTTCGTTACCTGATGGCATTCCCCTAACATCGCACGGTCCTGAATTACCCAAACGAGTGGCGTGCGGTGATTAGAACAGCCGTCGCCCTCCCCTACACGAATCGTTGATTTGACGTATTAGAACACGTGACATCGAGGCTTTTAGGAAAATGGTTTTAGGTAGACCGTCTGTCACCCCGATGTACCTATGAGGGTGCCACACATCCATGAATGACACCATGGTGGTTTTCCCCGACCCTCCCTCGATCATTTAAGTCCCGCGCTATGTCGCCGCCTGATAAGGGTCTCAACTGTTGATTTAGGCCACCCCAAGATCTACGGTCCATTGGGTCCTACCACTTCCGTGTCCTTGCCAATATAACTCTACCAGCCAGATGGGTTCCAGCCTGTTTATCTAACACCTATCTAAATTTATTTGGCACTCGGATTCTGGGAAATCATTATGGTGATAACACACGACTCAAAGCCGCCCCCATGTCAAGGACTGGTGGGAAACCTACTGTGAGAAAAAGGATGAGGAGGAACCCTCTCTGTTCTAAGCCGTACCCACTTGGAATTCTTTTTGAGATTCCATAAAGGAACAATATTATCCCGTGGGGAGCTATGAGGACAAGTACATACAATGGACTACGCTGCGACAACAAAGGGATCAATATGTGCATGAGCTGACGAATCTGTTCCATACCCTGTGCACAAAGTTGGGTATCAAATATTCAGAGAAACGTTTGGTGTTGAAGTACCGTAGTTGTCTACACAGATACATTCAAGAGGAAATGGAGTTCCTAGACATCTCCTCGCTTGGTATGACATACCGGTATGCTGCCAAGATTGAGCAAAAATTCAAAAAGAAGAAGTGAGACTTTGGATCTGTGAATCAAAAGCAAGCGAAAGGTGCTCCCAAACCATAGAACAAAGGACAAAGCTAAGGCATGGCGGCTCAAGACAAACTTCCAAAGCCACAAGAAAAGAACAACACCGTGAAGCCGAAGAAGGACACAGGAAAGTGGTGTGATTTCCATAAGAGCTCCACTCACAACACAAGTGAGTGTCAGGCCAAACAGTCACTGGTGGCCGAAATGAGGGCTTCTAAATCAGATGCATGCTCCGACACTGAATCAGAACCCGAGAAAGGCAATGAAAGAGGGAAGCAGATTATCGATGCAGAGCCCAATGCCACCGTTTCCACCACAAAGGTCCAAAAGGAAGAATCAGAAGATACAGAGGAGTAGGAGCGTCTCTTCCAGTCCTAGATGTGGGTAAAGGGTTCCCTGCTACAGTTCATTGTCGATAGTGGGAGCCAAAAGAACCTCATTTCAGCAAAGGTCGTGAAGCGGTTGGGCTTGCTGACCACAACACACCCACAACCATACACCATCAAGTGGCTTCACTAAATATGAGATCTCCGCGTCAGCCAACAGTGCCACCTTCCCTACAACATCAAGCCCTTCACCGATGAGGTATTATGTGACATTGCTCCTTTTGATGTTTGTGATGTATTATTAGGCCAACTATACTTGTGGAAGTGACATGCTATGTATGAGTCCCGATCTCACTCTCTTATTGTTACCTTGGGAAATAAGTTGTGCAAAATACCAGAGGTACCACCACCTACCGCTATCTCTTTGGTTACTGCAAAACAATGCAGTAAGCTCATTTCCAAAACTGAGAAATTTATTTTCTTGATGATCCACCCTCATGGAAAGAAGAATATTGTGGCCATGACCTCTAGACAAGGCTCCTCCGCATGACAACAACAAATGGATAAGGTCATGGAGGAGTATCGAGACATCTTCACCTCAACTGCAGGGGTGCCTCTGCACTGTCAGGTCAAGCACCCTATCGATCTGACCCCAGGTGCGCCGCTGCCTAATGGACCGATCTATCGGCGCTCTGTTATGGAGAACGATGAAATCAAGAGGCAGATTCAGGAGCTATTGCAAAAAGGTCACATCCGACCAAGTTCATCTCCCTGTGGGAGCTCGATCATGTTGGTGTAGAAGAAGGATGGGACTTGGAGACTCTGTATTGACTATTGGGCACTGGACAAGATCACTGTTTGGAATAGGTACCCGATCCCACATATTGATGACCTTCTGGACCAACTCAAAGGGTCGAAATATTTCATCAATATCGACTTGAAGTCCAGGTATCACTAGGTACCAATCGAACCATCTGATGTATGGAAGACTGCCTTTAAAGCCAAGGAGGGCCTTTTTGAATGGCTGGTCCTACCTTTCGGGTTGACGAATGCTCCTACAACCTTCATGAGGTTGATGGATGACATATTGCGGCCATTCACCAACTCATTTGTAGTAGTGTACTTGGATGACATCCTGATATTCAACCAGACTTGGGAAGAGCACCTCCACCACATCCGACATGTCCTCCAAACACTGCGGAAACAGAAGTTGTGTGCCAATTTGGAGAAGTGCACTTTTGGCATGATCTGGGTTCAGTATCTGGGATATATTATTGATGAGCATGGGTTGCATGTGGATCCAACCAAGATTCAATTCATCCAGGATTGTCCAACCCCGACCACTTTTACAGAGCTTCACAACTTTTTGGGTCTTGCTAATTTCTACTGCATGTTCGTGTTGGGATTCTCTCATATCACTTGACCCTTGAGTCAAGTCACCAAGGGAGGAGCGAAAGAAAAATTCTTTTGGTTGGAATCTCAATAGAAGGTGTTCGTAGAATTGGAACATCGCCTCTGTTGTGCCCCAATGCTCACATTACCAGACTTGCAACAACCATTTGAGATCGAGACAAATGCCTTTGACTATGCTATTGGGGCAGTTCTCACTCAACAGGGAAATACAGTGGCATATCACAGTGCAACACTATTCGACATAGTCCAAAAGTATCCCACTTATGGAAAAAAATGTATTCCATTGTGCAGGCTCGCCGACAATGGAAGAATTACATTTTGGGGAAGGAAACAATCATCGACACAGACCACCGACCCCTACAGTTCATACAGACACAAGGGAAGTTGCATAACGATCGCCATTAGAAGTGGTCCACATATCTGCAATAGTTTCATTTGAACATAAAGTATAAGAAGGGAAGTACCAATAACATTACAGACTGCCTCAGTCGACCACCGATCGTGGCGATAACCACCGTGCTCAAATGTTGTGGGCACGAGACTTCTAATTGGCCACTTCTCTACAAGAGCGATCCAGATTTCAACCACACATACAAGATGCTCTTGGAGGGTAACCGAGTTCAAAATTTTCACCTCAAGGATGCACTACTATGTCACCTGGGACACCTTTGTGTTCCTTCAAGTGAGCATGCCAAGATTATTTGGGAAGTGCACTATAGTCGGGTCATTAGAAATTTCGGGGTTGAGAAAACAGTGTCAGTACTACAGAAGTATCTCTATTGGCCAAACCTTTGACAAGATGTCAGGAAGTACATCAGATCCTGCACTGCCTGCGCCATTGCCAAATTGACCATCAAGAAGAAAGGCCTCTATACTCCACTACCTACCCCCAGTTGACCTTGGGAATCCATCTCCATGGTTTACATGTTGTGCCTTCATTCTCCATGGAGGTTGAGCCTTAGGAAATTTCATGACTTAATAAAATTTTGAATGCCCCATCAGTGTCTAGTCAACACCCATGTCATCATCCAATCAACTGCCTTGTCATTGTCTAGTGAGTGTCCATGTCAATTCCAAATCATATAGGATTCCATGTGTCTTAGGATAATAGGTTTCCACGAGCCTTGGTATCATTAGTTGTCATGTCTGCCACACGTATTGATGTGATTGGTTAACAATAAAAGGGAATAAGACTTAGGAAATTATGCTAAGTATGGGAGAGGGGAGAGGAGAAGTGATGACGTAGGAGAGAGGATTGAGTTCGAGTGCATGGAGGAGAGGTGAGAGGAGAAGAGAAATGTGAGTGTAATCATCAGAGAGGGAGAGGCGTGAAGTGGGGATATAGAGAATAAAATTAAATATGGGAGATGGATCAGATTCAGGTGCATGGAGTGAGGAGAAGGGAAAGGGAAATTTGTGTGGCATTGTGAGAGAGGGAGAGGGGTGGAGTGGAGTGGAGTGATAAATAGAGTATGAAAAATATTCTAAGTATGGAGAAGAATGAGAGGGGAAGTGATGAGGTGAGGAGAGAGGATTAGATTCATATGTAGGGAGGAGAGGAGTGAAGAGAGGGGGGAGGGGATTAGGTAAAAATGCTACGATAGAGTGAAGCGAGGGGATCGGGATCAGATGTAGTGAGTGGAGTGGAGTGATGAGAAAAAGGGGTGTGGGACCTTGCGAAGTATAAGAGACTTGAGAATGAGACTTAGAAACTAAGTATAAGATAGTTTCTGACTTGAGAATGAGACCAATTCTATACTTAGAAACTAATTATAAGAGAAAAAAGTGAAAGGAAACCAAGAACAAAATGAGAAGAGAAGTTAAAAGATAAGAGAGGCATTTGAAAATGGGTAAGTATGGAGGCTACAAGTGCTCTTTGGGAGGATGGACAAAAACATGGATAACTTGAGCATACAGATTCAAATTTTGAATGCGTAAAATGCATGATGAAGATGAGACTGAGGGAGACACTGTGAGATTATGATCGTTCAAAATTTCCTTCTTCTGAAACCAAGTTTTTTATATTATTCCAAAGAGCAGGAAATCAAGGTGACCAAATTTTTGATCAACAAGTAGATAACTTAGATTTTTTGTTAGACCCTCGCTATGGAGCATACCGAATATTAAAGAAATGATTTAAAAAATGAATAAAACAACCCCTAATCTACACCATGTAGGATGTCCTTGGATTTCCCATCAAAATATCACCAAGGGATACGTCTGTGTATATCAGGCTCAACAATATTCTTGAAATTGGGACTTTTCTCCTCTAATTTAAATTCAATAGACAACTTAAAAAATATACCTAAAACTGCATCTATTGAGATATACTTATCCTAGAAAATATTTAGATTTCTTACCCACTAGATTAGATAAATCATGAAAAAGGGAAAAGAGAAATATTCTTGAATACTAACATCCTTACTCCATTTATGTGACCACACACTGAAATCACCTTCCAAAATATGGGTTCTAATTTGTAACAAGGTAGAGACTTTATATGCCACCCTCTGTGTGAATGAACAAGTGAAAAAAAGGTGCTGGACTAATTCTTCTTCGGCTCTACACAACACATAGTGACTAGGACCAACTTAACCATGCTTGAGCCCATTATCCCACACAAGAAATTTATTTTCCAAAGTGAGCCACTTCATAATATTTACCTTAGCCAGAGCATTGACCCCCTAGACAAAGGGCCACCACCATTTCTCCTCGAATGTGAAATATTCCTCTTCTAACAATCAGTAGCCCAATTTCACTGTGTAGCCACCTGATTTCTCATTCCATGCCCAAAAAATTGAGTCTTCAACTTCTTCATCTAATCTAATAAAATTGGTTGATGAAATACCTATGAAGGTCATCCATTACTCCTTACTCATCCACTCTAGATCCAAAGTCTCTACCGACTTCCACTCACTTCATCCAACATAATTCACTCCTCTTATTTGAGCTTCCCATACAAAGAAAATCCCCCTGTCGTGTAACTCTGCAATCAGATCATGTGAAAGATTAAACCTAGGGCCTAATTTTACCCAAGGATCCTCACCAATCCTTACCTTCTTCCCATTTCCACTTTTCCAAACTACCCATTCACCAAGCATTGGATAGGCCTCCATCATAGCTTTCCATCCAATAGAACCATTTACCCCAGATTTTCTTGGTGATCTAATCCACTCCTCAATCAATAATCCTGGTAAATATTTGGAAGACATGACACGCCCCCATAGCATATTATTGTGAATGAGTCTCCACAGGATTTTTGTAGCCAAAGATTTGCAAAACTAGAAAATATTTTTTACACCCTATCCATGACCTCCTTAGGCATAGCAATACAATTCCATTTTACTAGGGGAATACCACCTGATTCACTTCTTCCCCTCCATAAAAATTGAAAGAAAAACTTCCTTACTCTTGAAATAATGTTTTTAGGGATTTTGGCAATGGATACCTAGTACACTAGAATACTACTTAGAACAGATTTCAATAGAACCAATCTTCCACCTCGGGATAACCACCGGTGTGACCAGGAGGAGATCCTGGCTTTAATTTTTTTTATGAGCTAAGCCCTATCATCAAAGGAATATGAGTTGGGTTTGAGCTTAAAACCTAGGTACTTCAATCATGAGTCTACACTTCTGCACACAAAGGGAAGAACCTCGAACAACTGACTCTTAACTTCTTCACCCAACTCATTGAAGAGAACAATAGATTTTCCCATGTTCAATTGCAATCCATTTGCTGTGCAAAAGGAATCCATAATACCTTTCCAAGATTTAAAATCTTGAACTGACCCTGCACAAAAAATTATTACATCATCAACAAATAACAAATGAATTAGGATTTCTGCATGTGTGATTTTAAGACCTTTGATAATGCCCCTACTTTGGGCTTGCTCGATTAGCCTAATCAAACCATATGCTATAAGAAGGAAGATAAAAGGAGATAAAGGACAACCTTGGCATAGACTTGTTGACATTAGAAAGAATTATGAGGGGAATCCATCTATCAACATCACAAAGGAAGAATACTCTATACAACCCATTATCTAGTTGACCGTGTTTAAATTGACCCCCATTTGGATTAGGGCTAAGCGAACAAAGGTCTAGTTGACCTTGTCATAATCCTTAGAAAGGTCTATTTTTCATAATAAAGAAGGAAATTTTCTTGGTTTTCATGGAATGACGGGCTTCCTAGGTTAAAGAAACAACATCGTGAATATCTCAATTATTCAAAAAATTGTATTGTTCTTCTGAGATTAACTCTCTAAAGATAGGCTTTAGACGGTTGGCTATAATCGTAACAATGAATTTATATATTAGATTACAACAAGAGATAAGTAAAAAATCCCTGAAAGATTCCGTCTCTTTTTTCTTCAATATTAGAGCAATATGAGTAGAATTAAAGGAGCCACACACTTTCCAAGATCATTGAGATTCCTTTATCACTTTTTGAAGATCGGGTTTAAGAAGATCATAAAAACCTAAATCAAATTCAATAGTTAAACTACTAGGGTCAGGAATCTTACTTTTTTGGAATGAAGAGAGAGTAGAAAAGACTTATTTTTCCAAGATCCCCTCTTGAAGAGAATCGTTCATCTCTTCCGAAATGGATTTCGGGAAGAGGGGAATTACCTTCAGAATTTCTTCGATAGTGCATCTTGGAGGCACCTTGAACATATTGGAAAAATAATCCTTCCCTGTGGCTGCCATATTCTCAAATGAGGATACCACTGATCCCTTCATATCCTTAATCTCCTATATAGTGTTGATCATTTTTCGTAGATTAGAATAATCATGAAAAAATTTAGTGTTGTCATCACCCTCTTTTAGCCAAACAACTCTACTTTTTAAGTGCCATTTAGATTCCTTACAATATAGAAGATATTTCCTTTTCTACATTACCTTATTTAGCTTTACTCGTTCCTCTTTCGTCATCTGATTGATGTGTCATTCAATCTACATGGATCCAATTTGAGACTCAATATCTCGAATATGCAAGTACACTTTTTCATTGAAAACTTTGTCCCACTTAATGATAACATTTTTTACATTGGAAATATTATCAACAAATTGGTGCATGAAATAATGTCCATTTCCCTAAACCAAAGGCATCCAATAATTCTTTATGAACTTTTTGAAATCCTCCTCTAGGAGTGAGGCATGGTTAAATTTCATTGGGATAAGTGGTCTTGAGCATTTTTGAGCAACCTCTAGTAGAATGGGCATGTGATATGAAATTACCCTAATTACCACATGAGACTTGAGGTTCCAATTATAGTCCATCATATATTTTGAGATCAAAATCCTATCCAGTCTCTTGGCCACCAAATCATGGCCTTTCCCACCATTGCACCAAGTTTGAGATAGTTTTTGGGGCTCCAAGTCAATTAATTTGTTTTTCTCAATCCAATTAATGAACACACTTTCTTGGGGGTCTTTTCTAGGACGATCCCCCCAAAACTCTATAATGGTCAAAGTAAAATTAATATCTCCATCTAATACAATAATAGGGGAATTAAGACACCCATAACTGCTCACCCCTTCCCAAAAAGGAACCCTATCGGCATAAGGCCCATAAATATTTATTATCCCAACCAAACACTTTAGATTACAATCCTCCAAGTCCACCACAAATCCTGAAGGGGGAAGAAAGGAAGGAAGAGCCTTAAACTTGGGGCTCCAAACTAATAGAATCCCTCCTGAGAGACCAAGAGAGTCGACAGAACAGAAGGACCGGTCTTTTAAAAAACTGCGAAACACTTCAATATCTTTTGAACCACTGCACATAATTTCCCGTATCATTATAAAATCATGTCTGCATTCCTTGAAAATCCTTTTGAGGGATAGAAATTTAGGAGCACCCTCGATTGTTGAAATCCCTAATATGGCACCTATGTATATTGTTATCTAGTGATTTCCTTGCTTTAAATCAAATTAGAAGCTCACAAAACAAAATGCACTTACTGGAATAATCAAATCAAATAAATAGTGGAAGCAATACTAGAAACTAAATCTCATACACAATGCACAAATATATTATGTCCATCAACTCATATTATCATTCAAATAAATTCAAAGCTTACAAGGGCTCCCTTACTTGGAAAATGGCCCATAGAGAAATACAACAAACTTTATACATCACCTGCAAACCCTAGCAACTCTTGGTCTGTTGTATGATCTTGAATTTTCACATTTCTTGAGATGTATGCACCTTTCCTTAACAAAACCCACGTATACACACCCGTCCCCATCGAAACTCGTGTACAAGCCCATAAATACTGCACAACAAAATCCATACATCACGACCCTACTGCCGCAGCTCCAATTTGCTGAAACCCAATTGTGGTTGCCTCTATTATCTCTTCTCCCTAACCTAATCTCTGGATGGAATTCCTTCTCCACATATCCAAGATATCCTTGAGAAAAATTCCTTCTCTACTCTCTATGTCAAAACAACCAACCTTCCTTCTTTACCCTACCCTTTCTTTTATGATCTTGAGTTATGACTTAACCCTAATCTGCAAAGTGATTGATGACTAAGAATACATCTCACCTCACTTGAGATCAATGGCTAAGATTTAATTCACTAATGCTAATAACTTTATCATTTCATTAAATAAACTCTACTAATTATAAATCACTTTACTTTAATAATTCCTTTAATTAAATTAAAGTATCAAGGTAGAAGGATTTGGAAGAATTCCACACATCTAGATATTTATACTTGTGAGGAAGTACCTGTTTGATGCTACAAACATCAACACTCTCTCTTAGCGAGGAAGGTATTTTGCACCACTCCAAGTTTGTACATGAAGAATAAAAACTTCCTTTTAACCGATGGTTTGGTTAGAATATCTACAACTTGCTCATCTGTGGAAACATACTAAAGCTTGACTTCTCCCTTCTAGATCCTATTTCATATGAAGTGATACCTGATCTCAATATTCTTGGACCTGTCATGGAATTCTATATTCTCAGAGAGTTTGATACAACTATGATTATCATAGTATATCACTGTAGGCTCCAACTCCTGATCAAATAAACCTGTAAACAATTTGTGAATCCAAATGGCTTCACAAATAGCCATACTCACTGTCATATACTCTGCCTCTTCTTAAGTGATTGCTATGGAAGTTTTATTCCTACTGATCCTAAGCTGAAGCAACACCCCAAGGTGCTCTTTTTGTCTACTTCACTCCCCGCGCAAGCCAAATCTGAATATCCCTGCAACCTCACTCCATCACCTCCAAGATACCTCAACCCATACTCCATTGTACCTCTCAAGCACCTAAGCACATGCTTCACTACTATCCAATGCACCTACCTCAACTTCACCATGAACTGACTCAAGGTGTTCACAAAAAAATATATATCTGGCATGGTGTTGACCAAATACATTAAGGACCCTATTAACTGCCTGTATATCTCGAGGTCCACCAACCATGAATCTGAAGTGACAAATTTATCCAGATTGGTAACCATAGGTGTATCCATTGGTCTACATTCCTCCATCCTAAATCTTCTCAAGATATCTAATGTGTACTTCCCTTGAAAAGGGAAAATCTCTCTCAATATCTTCCATACCTCTAACCCTAATAAATAATGCAACAAGACAATGCCCTTCATCTCTAACTCTGTAGCCAAATATGATTTGCACAATGCCCTAGGTGTCCGTTTGAGTTCATACAAGGATTTCTTAAGCCTACTACACACATGCAACGCCTTCCCATGTACCTAAAAGCCCTGAGGTTTCTCTCTCTATAATCTTTCCTCATTGATAACATTGAGGAAATTTGTCTTCAAATCCTTCTAGTGAATCCTCCACCTCATACCTAAAGCAATAGAAATAATAGCTTGAATAGAAGCATAACTAGTGACTAGAGAAAATGTCTCCTCGTAGTTCACTCCCTCTCTTTGGGAGAATCCTCTCACCTTGAACCTCAACTTGAATTTCTTGATGTTGCCACTACAACATGCTTGATCTTGTAGAGCCACCTTAAAATCACAACTAACTTCCCCTCCGATCTTGGAACTATGTCCAAAACATTATTCCTCATGATATAGGTGTACTCCACCATGGCATCCCTCCAAATATGATTATATGCTACTTCCTCAAAACTGGAAGGATCAACATCAATGATGCTACTCATAAGTGCCATATAGTTCATAAACTTTCTCGGAGGCCTGCTCTCCCTGACTACACTCCTAGGAGTCTCACCAACATCCCTCAATATCTGAAATAGCCACCTAGGTCTCCTGATAGAATTGGAAGGGGATAAATCCTCCTCCCACCTGAAGTCTGGCTCCCTGAATTGGAAGTTGCTGAGTGCTACTCATCCTTTGGAGCATGCTGCTCATCCTTCAGAGCCTACTACTCCTCGTCCTCTATCATTGTTGATTTCTCCTGAGATTTCCTAGATGCCAAGTTCCCCTCGAAGTTAACATCTCCGCTCATAATTGTCTTCCACTGCATTGGTATGAATATCCTGTAATCCTTTGAGGTCTCACTGTACCAAAAAAAATACCCTTCTATCCTGAAGTCTCCAAATTCATCCTCCCCTCCACATGAACATGGATGTAGATTGAATAACAAAAGATCCTCAAATGTCCTATCTCTTGCTTCACTCCTGAGAATGCATCCTTCATAGTCTTGTCCCCTAATATCCTATGATGACTCATGTTCTTCACATATACTGCTATGTTACACACCTTTTCCCAAATAAACATATGCAACTCCTTGTAATGTATCATAGCCTTGGAAGAACCAATGATGGACCAATTATTTCTCTCCACAACCCTATTCTGTTGAGGGTTGTATGAGACTATCAAGTCCCTCTTGATCACTTCCTCCTTGTAGAAATAATTTAATTCATTGGAGGTGTACTCTCTATTGACGTTTGAATCTGTCAGGATCGAAATGACAACCTCACGAGGATATTAATCCCCTTACATTTTTATAGAGATGGTAGTCTTTTTTGGATAAAATATATATCTTGAATATATTGGATTAGGAGAATGCTTAGGCACCAAACCCTCGATATTTATTGCTTTAATTTATTCAATAAAATGGTTCTTCAATAACCTGATCTGAACTTTATGTGCAACAAGAAGTCTTTTAACAATATAAAAGATTGAAGGAGGGCTTCAACATCAAATACACAATCTTCTTAATCACATACAAATGCATCCATATCTTATTCAAAAGAAATAGGAGCGAATAATTTTATCATCTCAAATAATTTTCAAAGAGTATTACTATTAAGATCAAAAGAGAATTTGATAGTTCAATTTCAAATATCTCATGCTCAAGACTTAGAGTTACAAAATATAATCAAAATCAACCCCGAAGTAATTCTTTGTGGAGTTTTATTCATGAAATATGTTCTTCATTACAAAATCTTTGACATTCATATATATGGCTATAGATACTCCATGATCACACAAGAAAATTCTTTTGAAGAATACAAGAAGAACACTCAAGAACTCAACTCCATGCTGAATTCATAGATTCAAACATAAAGCTATGAGAAATGGTGTAGAAGAAGAAAAAGAGCGGATAAGATGGATATTTCTCTTTGTTAATCAAAA
>JASDQU010012522.1:54149-71738 GCA_032191745.1 Picea mariana
ATTCAAAAAATCTTAGCTCCTTTAGGACCTAGCAAAGGGTTCCAAGGTTCTGGTCATATGGATTCCCTGACAATATCGGGGTTGCATGCTCAACACTTAGCCGTGATTTGGTTAGAACCATGGACATGATCCCTCAATCACATGGACAAATGGTTTGAAGGAGACCACCTCCCTCTATAGAGATCGAATTTAGTAATCCCACAAAGGTGAATTCGAGGGGTTGAGATTACTGAAGTATTCCCACTAAATATACTTCGACTCTTGCATTACAAAGTCATTCCTTGAGAAAAATTCCCTTAAGGATCTTCCAATCAATATAGGGATCGAAAACTTATTCTTATATTCCTTTACAGACCCACATCTAATAGTTCTTTTGCTGTTAAGTAGAGTCAAATAGAAAACCATTCAATTGCAGGGATTCACAAAAAAACAATAAGCATTTCTACCTTAATCATTCAATAAAATATTTAGTCATAGACATGTACATTCAACCATCATTTCAATTCTAGTATGCAGGTATAAGAATGTTTATCAAGAGAAACAGATGGTGAAGCAACTACTGAGAGGGGTGCCTCTTTCCACCCAACCATAGGCGCCACCACTCCTGAACGAATTTACCACTAGCCACCCCCTAGCTAGACCATGATGCTATGAGAGAGAATCTTCTTTCTTGTTCAACAACAATCAGGGATGGAGGTTACTCTCCTCCTTTCACATGAACTTGGAAAATGATTTCCTCTCTACCAATCAAGGGCGCCTACAACGAGTACTTCCATAGTCACTCGTCCTCTCTGCAACCTCGTTTATTAGTTTGGACTGAAAATGCTGCTGGTAGCTTCTTGCACCCATAAGGAATTTGTTTCTCAGTTATCCTCCGAACCAAAGAGATGCAAGCGCTCTTCTCTTTCTCTAGAAGAATGGCCTCTCAACTCATCCTCTTTGCAGATCTCCTCTGCCCACAAATCCCCTTCTTTTGTTGCCTTACTCAACAATATTGCGTGGGTCTGAATCTCGATTTCATGGTCAGGTTAGGAAGTCTTTTAGGTGGGTACTCTTCCCATCTCCTCATTAAATCTTGAGGAGGGATTCCCAACTACCATCCTGACTGGCAATTTATTTCTGGGTCAGAGGACTGTTCTAGGTATAAGTAATTAAATCCAGTAAGGTACTAGTCTGGTGGGGGTCATCTCAACCATTGTTGGTTCCCCTCACCATCTCTCTCATAGCATCATGGTCTACCTTGTCAAACCCCCTTCAACAGTTATGCAACACTAAACATTTAATTAATTAATAATATAAATACATACATTACCTTTTATAACAAAAAGGTTCATCAAATCAAACATTCACACATATTCAGTCTGCCATAGTCTTTTGGCAAGTTATAGTTATATTTACAAGCTGGGCGAAATAGGGGTGTTACAATATCCTCCCCCTTAAAGGAACATCATCCTTGATGTTCTACCTACCGATGTGCTATGCATGTATAGAAGTAAACAAAAATGGCTAATGACTGTTTCATGGCATCCTCCATTTCCCATGTAGCTTCATCTGGACCAAAGTATTTCCACTACACCTTGACCTGTGAAATGGTTCTGTTCTTGAGTGGGATTTACTTCCTGTCTATTATGCATCATGGTTTTGGTAGGAATTCTCCCTTTGGTTCCACCTGAATCACATACCAATCAATTATATGATTAGAATCATGTACATATTTCTTCAACAATGAAACATGGAAAACATTATGTGCCTTCATTGTGGGAGGACGTGCTAGTCTATACGTTACAGGTCCCACTCTATCCAAAATTTTGAAGGGTCCACAATACCAAGATGCTAGCTTGGCACAAGTTCCCATTCTCAAGGAAATTTTCCTGGGCCTAACTTGGAGATACACACGATCCCATGCTTTGAACTCTCTAGGAGTCCTTTTTATGTCTACATATCTTTTCTTTCTATCCTAAGCTATTTTCAGATTCTGTTTTATCTGAATTACTTGTTGTACCATTTCCTTTAGTATATCTGGTTTGATCGTAATTCTGTCTATTGGGTTATTCCAACTGATTGAAATGTTGCATTGTCTACCATAGAGGGCCCCAAAAGGGCTCATCTTCAATGACTCTTGATAGACATTGTTATAAGAAAACTCTACCAATGGTAGGTAGTCTTCCCACTTCTTGGGCCAATGCATTACATGCATCCTTAACATGTCATCTAACACTTGGTTTACCTTCTCTGTCTTCCCATCAATTTGAGGGTGATAAGATGTACTAAATAGCAATTAGGTCTCAAAACCAACAAACAAAGATTTCCAAAAGTTTGAAGTAAATTTTGTATCTCGGTCATATATGATTTCCTTAGGCATGCCATGCAGTATAAATATTTCCTTCATGAAAATATTGGCAATATCTATTGCCTTGCAAGTTTATTTGATGGGAATAAAGTGAGCAACCTTGCTTAGTTTTTCCACAACTACCATGATGGCGTCGTTATGTTTGGTTGATTTTGGTAACCCTGTGATGAAATCCATGGAGATGGTTTCTCATTTCCATTCAGGGATTCGTAGGGGCCACAAAAACCCTGCTAAATGGCAGTGCTCTACCTTAACTTGCTGACATTCTAGACATTTAGCTAAGTAATCAATTATGTCCTTTTTCAGTTCGGGTCAATAAATAGTTTCCTAGTGGCTGTGATCATTTTCTGATAACCAGGATCACCGGTATATGGTCTTTTGTGTAGTTCATCCATTATGAACCTCTTCAAGTCGTCACAATTTGGAATATACAACCTGCCTTTGTAAGTTAGCAGACCATCATTCAACAATTGATAACCTTCATACTTTAGCCCTGTGGGCTCTTTCTCTAAGTATGATTTCACAGTCTTGAAAAATGCATCTGTTTCTTGTGCACTTTTGACTTTCTACTTGACATCTGATTCACAGGTGCTTACAACTTCCAAGTGAATTACTTTCATACTTATACTAAGGGCATCAACCACCCTATTTTCTTTTCCTTTGATATGTTTGATTTCAAAATCAAACTCAATAAGGAGAGCCATCCATCTAGCTTGTCTAGCATTGAGTTTTGGTTGATAAAACAAATATCTCAACCCACTATGGTCTGTCATAAGCAAAAATATTCTACCTAGGAGGTAATGCCTCCACATTTTTAAAGCATGTACTATGGCAACCAATTCCAAATCGTGGGTCACATAATTGATTTCATGCTCATTCAATTTTCTGGATTTGTAGCAAATCACAGTCCTTATTGCATAAGGACTCCCTTGAGCCCTTCCTTGTAGACATATGTACAAACAAGGAATTCCTTGTTTGGGTATGCAATATTCAACACATGTGCATTGGTTAGAAGGTATTTAAGCTCTTGTAATTTCTCTTCACATTCTGATGTCCAAATGAATTTAACTCCCTTTTTCTGAAGGGAGGTGATTGGGCGACCGATCTTTGAAAATCCCTTTATGAACCTCCTATAGTATCTTGTTAGGCCCATAAAGGATCTGGTATCAGATACATCCTTTGGGGTAGGCCAATCCATAAAGGATTTTATCTTGTCAGAATCAATCACCACTCCTTCTTCATAAATAACATGGCCTAAGTAATAGACTTGTTTTTCTAAAAATTCATAGTTACTAAACTTAGCATAGAGCTGATGTTCTCTTAGTACTTGAAGCACTGACTTGAAGTGTTCTTCATGTTCTTCCCTACTCTTATAATAGATTAGGATATCATCAATGAAAACCATCACAAATCTATCCAAGAACTTGTTGAGTACATTATTCATTAAGCACATAAAAGTGGTTGGTGCATTGGTAAGCCCAAAAGCCACCACCACAAATTCATAATGCCCATATCTTGTACTAAAGGCTGTTTTTTGGATGTCTTCATCCTCAATTCAGACTTGATGGTATCTAGACCTCAATTCAATCTTGGATAAAATTGTAGCACCACTTAACTGGTCAAACAAGTCATTGATCCTTGGAAAGGGATACTTATTCTTAATCGTCTTCTTATTAAGTTGTCTATAGTATATGCACAACCTGAGTGTGTCATCCTTCTTTTTCACAAACAAGGATGATTCTCCCCATGGAGACACACTAGGCCAAATGTAGCCTTTGTCCAACATCTCCTTTAGATATATTTTTAGCTCAACTAGCTCCGGTGTACTCATTTTATAGGGTGTTCTAGACACTGACATCGCTCCTAGTACAAGTTCTATTGAAAAGTCAACATCTCTTATGGGAGGTAGACCTGGTACCTCTTCTGGAAACACATATTGATACTCTCTTAATATGGGATGGTTCTATAGGCTTGTTTTACTATTCTCAACAGAGTTCAACACTTGTATTGCATACAAAGGAAATCCTTTACTGAAATACTTCTTCACTTGAATGGCTGATATTTGTCTCACTGAGACAAGATTTTAAATTCCATGTAGGGTTATTTTTCTCCCTTCTTCATCTTCACACTCCAAAGTTTTATTGTAACAATTCAACTTGGTTTTATGGGCAGCCAACCAATCCATGCCAATCAACAGGTCATAAGATCCTAAAGGAAGCATGTTTAGGGTTTCTTGGGTGGGTAATCCATTCATAATGAATTGGCATGTTGGTATGACCTCTGTTACCTTTCTTTTGGTTCTAGTAGCTAGTTGTACCAGCTATGATTTGACATGTTTTACTTGCAGCAATTTACATTTCTCAGCAGTTTGAGGGGAAACATAACTCAAATTAGAACCAGGGTCAATTAAAATGGAAACTAGATGGTTGGAAATCATACCTTCCATCTCCACCATTGAAGCTTGGTGGTCAAATTGTCTATTATCCAAGGCTGCATAAATTTGTGGCATTCTCCTAGCCACATCATTGACCGTGGTATCCTCCTGGATGTTGTAGACCCTCCTATTGTTCTGCTTCCTATGTGAACAGTCCCTCAACAGATGTTCCTCTCCACAACCCCAACATTTCAAGGTTTCTCTATTTGTGTTATCAGTGTTACCTGGGGCTGCTCCAAAGGGTTTATTACCACTTTGAGATGATAAATTTTGCTTATACACTTTTAGTAGGAAGGCTCATCTTATAACTTTTCCCAAGATTCTTAAATATTGAGGGTTTAAACCCCTTCTTCTTGAATCCCGGATTAATCTTCTTCTTCCAGCCCTCATGAGGTTCTGTCTTATTCTTTAATTGCTCATGTGTCTTATTCTTTGGGTTCATCAAATTCAATTATGTCCTGGAAGGATTGAGGCAGTCCACTAATAAATTGTTGCATCTTTACCTTTTCATCCTTTATGTAGGGCACATACCTTATCATCTCAAGAAATTTGTTGATATATTCTTCTATTGTGAGTTTCCCTAGTTTGAGTTCATAGAACTCCTTGGTCTTCCCATCAAAGTATTTTTCCGATAGATACTTCTTCTTGAAGTATTTCTCAAATTGTTTCCATGACAAGTCCTTCTGATGGATTCCTTTCACATTCCTAAGGTCTCCCCACCAAATGGAGGCCTTTCCATTCAAGTTAAAAATGGCTATTCGAGATTTTAAGTTTTCAGAGTAGTCATGGACTCTGAAATACTTCTTCAAGCCAAGAAACCAAACTTACGCTTCTTCCCCCTTCTTAATTTCTCCATCGAAAGTGGGTGGTTTGGATTTTTTAAATTCTTCAGGGTCATGGCTCTTGGAATGTTTCCTCTTCTTTCTTATCCTTTGGGAATGCGAACTAGTTTTTCTACTAGAAGACTCCTTGGAGTTTTCAGTTTCCCCACTAGAGGATTCTTCTGTTGAGTTTCTCTTGGTTCCATGTTGGGCCTTCTTTGAGGTGCTCCTACTTGTGTGGCCACTTTTAGGACCATGCTTTCGTATCTCAGGTGGACTTTGATTTTTCTTAGTATGATGTCTTTCCACATTAATGGTTGTTGGTCCATGTTGCAATTGCCTTTGTGTATCTAAGAAGCTTTGAAGTAGGATTGCGTTAATTTCAGTTTGTTTTTCCTGCTCTTTTATCAACCTTTCATTGTCAACCTTACAAATTTGTAATTCCTCCATGAGTCTTGTTACAGTTTCAACCAAATATGGAGGGGTTTCCACCGCTCTCCTCTCATCAGATTCTTCCTCTCTATTGTGGGATCTTTCCCCCAATTCATGGCATGTCACCATCCTTCACGGTGTAGTTTTCCTGCTGCCCACTGACCGCTTGAGTGTTGATAAAACATTTTAAGTTAGTTAATTATCTACTAGTTTATGAACAACAAACAGTTCAAATTTTTCAAAAAATATAACAATAACATAAAGTTTCATTCATGTTTTCAGCAGTGGTTTAAATAAGTTTCTTATGAATGGGGTAAGATGGGGTGTTACCCCTTAAAATTTCTCTTACAAAATATTTTTATGCAACTCGTTCATGAGCCCAAGAAGGACAAGTGTTGTTCCCTGCTCTGATACCAATTTGTAACACATCCGATCCCTAAGTACCCTTTTTAGGGATGGGGCATCAAAATTTTTTTCCTACTCAAATATCTCAGATCCTATTTTTCTCACCAAGGGATATCTAACAACTGCTACCCTTCTCGAATCCAAACTCTGGATTGGGAGTTACGCCCTTACAAAGATCTTTAGGCGTTATTGGTCAAGGGACACATGGTGCCCACATGGGTTCGAATCATTTGTACCATCCCAAATTTCCCTGAAGTCCCGAAGCTCCCTAGAGCTCCTACATTTATGGTGGAAATACATCCACTGTTAAATCCACTGATGAGATTTTATCCCACTTAACGTACAAGTTTACGAGAATTTAGCATTCGAAGCTTCGACGCTGAACGCCCCTTTTTCTTTCTACACGCATATCCTCCGGAGTCCTAAAACCTCGAACTCCTGAAGGACCCCAAAATTTTTCCACATGGCTCCGGCCTTTGGCCCTTTCGGCTCACCTAAGATTCTACACCCCAAACCTCTAGAGTTTCGAAGCCCCGGACTCCCGAAGGGTTCACCCTTACACGTGATGGTTCATTAAATGCAGAGGCAAGGACATGTGGGTCCCAAGTACTCCACCCATTATTAGGCCAAGCGATTATGTTCCAGGGAGGATGACACATGACAAGGCATAGATGACATGTAGCCCCATCAATGGGTGACACATGTCACGTTTCAATGATCACGTAGGGTCTTCAAAAAGAATGAATCAAGGTGACACATGCCACATCGAACATGGGTCCACATCACTCTAAGTGATGTCAACGTGCCATGTCACTCTAGACTGACAACCTCCCAATGTCCCTTAGATCTCACCATCGATATGTGTCCACGTAGATTGATAGATCCATGGTCTCCGTTACTTTGCGGCGTTCAAAGGATCCGTTGTGTAACTTCCTCTTTATTCTCGGAGTGGTCAACACTAGGTTGACCACGGTCTAGATCCAATGGCCAGGAACGGTCACACAATGTCCTTAGATATATGGCTGTTTTCACTTTACGAGTTCAACATTCGGGGGTTCCGCTTTCTTACCACCCCCTTTCTCCCGGAGTGGTCAACGTCGAACTGAATGCAACGTAGATCCAATGGCCAAGGAAGATCTCGAAGCATCCCCAGATCTACGGTTCTCGTTAATTCGCAACTCCAACATTTGGGGGTTCTACCTGCTTAACACTCCTTTTCTCCCAGAGTAGGACTTCGCTAAAGTGCTATAAACAAATCCTTCCATTGGTTGATTAGATGGTTGGGAGGGGTTCTTAATGGACTCCCTAGATCCATGGCTCACATTAATTCGCAACTCCGTCATTCATGGGTTTTGGTGCTATGACACCTCTGTTCTCCCGTAGTGGTCAATGCCAGACTGACCTCGATGTAGATCCAATGGTTAGGGAGGCTCCTGAATACCCTCATATCTATGGCTCTTGTTACTTCACGACCGGTAAGTGGGTCAAGGTTTAACGGTGGGACAAATTCCACGGCTATGGTCAAGGGAATCGACAGATGTCGATCAACTTCACTGGTAACCGCACCAATAGGTTTCCTTTGGTTGTTTTCAAAGGTTGTAAAGTCATCACATCCCAGAGCTCTGAAATCCCAGAGTTTCGAAGTTAGAAAATCTAACTCCTTTCAGACCTAGAGAAGGGTTCCAAGGTCCTGGTAATATGGATTCCCTGACAATCTTGGGGCTGCATGCTCAACACTTAGTCACGATTTGGTTAGAACCATGGACATGAGCCCTCAGTCACACAGATGAATGGTTTGAAGGAGACACCCTCCCTCCACAGAGCTTGAATTTAGTTATCCTACGAAGGTGAATTCGAGGGGTTGACAGGACTGAAATATTCCCTCTAAATATACCCGAACTCTTGCATTACAAATTCATTCCTTGGGAAAAAATCCATTAAGGATATTCCAATCAATATAGGGATTGGAAATCTATTCTTAGATCTCTTTACATATCCACGTCTAACAGTTCTGCTGCTGCTAAGAAGAGGAAAATAAAAAACCATTCAAATGTATAGATTCACAAAAAAACAATAAGCATTTCTACCTTAATCATTCAATACAAATTTTAGTCATAGAAAAGTAAATTCAACCATCATTTCAATTCTATTATGAAAGTATAAGAATACTTATCAAGAAAACCAGATGGTGAAGCAACTGCTAAAAGGGGTTCCTGTTTCCACCCAACCGTAGGAATAACCATTCCTGAACAAATTTACCACTGACCACCCCCTAGCTAGATCATGATGCTCTGAGAGAGATTCTTCTTTCTTGTTCAATGATAGGTAGGGATGGAGGTTACTCTCCTCCTTCCATAGGAACTTGGAAAACGGTTTCCTCTCTACCAAGAAAGGGGGATTTCAATGAGTACTTCCATAGTCACCCATCGTCTCTGCAGCCCTATTTATCAGCTTGGACTGAAAACATTGCCAGTAGATTCTTGCACCCAGAAAAAATTTGTTTCTCAGTTCTCCTCCGAACCAGAGAGCTGCAAGCACTCTTCTCTTTCTTTGGAAGAATGGCCTCTCGACTCATCCTCTTCGCAGATCTCCTCTTCCCACGAATCCCCTTCTTTTCTTGCCTTATTTAGCAATATTGCGTGGGTCCGAATCCCTAGTTTGTTGTTAGGTCAGAAAGTATTTCAGGTGGGTACTCTGCCCATCTCCTCATTAACCCTTGAGGAGGGCTTCCCAACTACCATCTTGACTAGTAATTCATTTCTGGGTCAGAGAACTGTTCTGGGTCTAAGTAATTAAATCCAGTAAGGTATTGGTCTGGTGGGGGTCATATCAACCATTGATGGTTCCCCTCACCCTCTCTCTCATAGAATCACGGTCTACCTTGGCAAACCCCTTTCAACAGTTATGCAACACTATCCATTTAATTAATTAATAATAGAAATACATACATTATCTTTTATAACAAAAAGGTTAATCAAATCCAACATTCACACATATTCAATCTACCGCAGTCTTTTGGCAAGTTATAGTTATATTTACAAGCTGGGGGAAACAAGGGTGTTACATGCATGGGAAACAATAAGATTTAATTATTTATATAATGAAAGGATTTATGCCTTATTTGTGAGTAAAGAAGAGACTATGGAGACTTAGGAACCATAGAAATTCAACCCTTAAGAAATTGATGAATAAAATAATAATTTTAGAATCCAGTTACTATTCTTGTCTCTACCATGTGTTGTAGCTCGGTTGGATGCCCTGTGTGCCATGTGTCATCATAGGATTCACTGCCATATATTTCCATTCACAACTTGCCATGTGGAAAGGTTTCATAGGTTGATAAAATTGTCATGTCATCCATTGAGTGGTTTCCACATGGACTAACTTCATTGGTTGAATAAAACTTAGGATTAAAATTTAAGGGGAAAAGGAATGTAAGTGTGGGAGGAGAGAAGTCCTAAAGAGGGAGAGATAAGGTAGTGGAGATGGAGGGAGATAGAGAACGAGGTGAGTCTGCTGAAGAGTAAGTTAGAGGTTGGGGTAATTCGTGGGTAGTGGGGTTAGGGGGTGGGAAAAATGTAGGTGGCGGAGGGATAAGGGTGACGTAGGGTGAAGAAAGGGAGGGGAAAATGAGTGTGGTGGGAGGATGGAGAAGGGAGTGAGAAGTGAGGGATACATGGATGATTGAGTCCACCATCGAGGGGAGGTAAGGGGTAAGTGTTAAGGAAATGTGTGGAGTGAGTAAGGGAAAGGTGGGTGGATAAATAAGGAGGTAAGGCAATATGATAAAATCTTCATTGGTTGAATAAAAATTAGGATTCAAGTTTAATGGGAAAAGGAACGTAAGTGTGGGAGGAGAGAAGTGGTAAAGAGGGAAAGATAAGGCGATGGATAAGGAGGGGGTAGAATGGAAGGAGGGATATATAGAATGAGGTGAGTCTGCCGACGAGTAAGTTAGAAGGTGGGGTAATTCGTGGGTAGTAGAGTTAGGGTGTGGGAAAAATTTAGGTGGCGGAGGGATAAGGGTGACGTAGGGTGAAGTAAGGGAGGGGAAAATGAATGTGGTAGGCAGATAGATAAGGGAGTCATGAGTGAGGTAGATAGGGATGAGGGGAGGTAATGGGTAAGTGTTAAGGAAAAGTTTGGAGTGGGTAAGGGAAAGGTGGGTGGAGAAATAAGGAGGTAAGGAAGTATGATAAATTGTTTAAGTAATGTGGAGTGGTGGGTAGAGAAATGTATGGGTGTGGAGTGATATGGGGGTGAGGAGAGGTATGTCCATTGATGGGAAAAATCCATACTTAGATTATTTAATGTGTATTCAAATATATATCGTGGTTCCACAAGAAATTACATGGTGGTGTATTCCACCAAATTTACGTGGTTTATACCACAAGATTTTATGTGGTTCATTTCACAGACATTTACAAGAATTGTAAGAGGGTTATTTCCAATATAATCAAATATGGTTCCAAGAAAATTGGTCTTGCTACAAAATTAAGAAGCCCTCATTAGGAGTTTAAACGTAAACCTAGATATCTTGAGCATACAAACTCAGATTTTGGATCCAAAAAATGTGTGGTGAAGTTGAGACTGAGGGATGCACAATGAACTTGATCTCATTAAATTTTTTTCTTCTTTTAATATCATTTTTTTTATTATTCCAGGAGTGGGAAAATATAGGTGACCAATTTTGGTCAACCCTCTCCCCCATTATCCGACTTCACGACCTTGATCTTATTTCCTGTTTGGTTCTCCACCCAAGTCCCAAACTCCTAAAATCGACTGAAGACCTCATCCTTGATCTTGAGGTTTTCATAAAGAAGATCCAGGTTTTCTTGGAAAATTCATCAATGAATGCTACATAGTATGACGCTCCCTACATTGATGCTACTAACATTGAACCACTCACATCTGAATGTAGAAGATCCAAGATCTCCTTGGACTTATTCTCATTGCTTGGAAAAGAAACCTTGACATTCTTTCCAAGTGCACACCCTCTGCACTCCTTGTTTATCAAAATTGAACTCTAGAAGACCTGTAACAATCCCCCTCAGAATCGATAGTTCCCTATAGTGTAGGTGTCCCAACCTTCTATAACATAGCTCACACAGGTTCTCATTGTCGTTTACCAAAGCTTGAACATGCTTTCCCATCAACTTGTAAAAAGTGCCCTCTCTAACCCCAATGATCATTGTTGCATCCAGGCTATATTTCTATGGATGTATGAGTACCTACCCTCTCTGAAAAGTAACGACAAAATCCCTATCTTCCATAGCTAAGACTAAGAGAAAGTTCTTCTTTAGTTATGATACATAAAGCACATCCTGGGCATTGAATGAACCTCTTAAATCAAGCTAGAACAACATTGTTCCCTCTTCCTTCATTGCATACTTGGAATGATCACCAAGCTCCACATGAATCCTCGAGTCCCTCTCCATCACAATGCTGAATAACTTCCATGCTTTTGTCATATGATGATATGCACCATTGTCCAAGTACCACACATTGGTGATGGTTGTGCTAGTAGAAAGGCAAGAAACTATTGAGAATTCCTTCTCAAACTTCATTGTAAAATAATCTAGCTACATATCTGTCGATGTTGTTTCCCATGCCTTTCTTCTTTCCTTCTTCTTATCTGAACACTAAGATGCATAATTTCCATTCTTATGACATGAGAAGCACTTGATTTTATGCAAGCCCTTCTTCTTCCCCTACTGTGATTTTACTCCATCATTGTTACACTTCTTCCTAGAACCCTTTCCTTTTCCTTTCCTTGTCTTATTGACAAGGGCCAAGTTCTCATCACTACTTCCATGGTTCATGCCTTTAGACTCCTCATGAGTCTCTTCCTGGATGCAATCATCCCAATTCCTTTTCCAATCAGGGAGTTTTTCCCGAGTGCAATCTCCTTTGATAAATGGTTCCCAAGACTTTGGAAAACCATTCAATTCTACATTAACGATGTTTATGTCATCAAATTTCTCCCCTATAGATGTAAGCTGATCACTTACCTGGGTTATCCTCATGAAGTAGTTGGTAACATTGTTAGATATAGACATCTGCACAAATCTGAGTTTATTTCTTAGGACCATCTTCCTATTCATCTTAGTGCTCTAGAATAATCCTACTAGGGCATCAAACATATCCTTGGACATCTTCTTCTTGGATAAGTGAGGAATTAGATGATCCTTCACTAAATCCATGATTTCTTGCTCAACTTTAATCTTCTTCTTCTTGTGAGCTGCCAAAGCTTGCATATTTTTCGGTGGAACAACTACTTTGTCCACTTTCTCCCAAAGGTCGTATTCCTTCAAAGCCAAAGTAAATATTTATTTCCAAGATAGGAAGTTGGATGCTCCTTCCAATATGTCTTCAACTCTCAAACTTGCTATTGCCATCCCTTAGAGCAGATAAACTACCCTGGAAATAATATGTTGTGGAAATTGTCCATGTATTGACTTGTACGATCCTATACGCATCTGTCACCACTAAAACTCGCGTATGTATGCAACTGTTCTTACTGCAAATTGTGTACAACTCCATATGGCTGCAAACCCTAGTTTTGGTTCAGTACGACTATTTCCCTGTAAGCCAACCCTTTTTTTCTGATTGTTGGTTATTGATCTCTTGAGACATCCTTGTAGATGTGATGTATGATCTATTTCTAATTGTTGTGGATCTGAGATCTGGCTTCCTCTCATAGCGAGTGCTCTGATACCATGTTGAAATCCCTAATCCCGTACCTAGGTATCTTGTTATCTAGTGTTTTCCTTGTTGTAAATCAAATTATCAGCTCACAAAACAAAATGCACTTGCTGGAATAATCAACTCAAACAAATAGCATAAGAAATAATAGAAACCAATTCTCATACACAATACACAAAGATATTCTACCCATCAACTAATATTATCATTCAAATAACTTCAAATCTTACAAGGGCTCCCTTACTAGGAAAATGGCCCGCAAAAAAATACATAAAACATTAGACAACACTTGCAAACCCTATCAACTCCTGGTCTGTTTTACGATCCCAAACTTTCACGTTTCTTGATATGTATGCACCTTTCCTTAAGAAAACTTGCATATAAGCGCCTGTCTCCACTGAAACCTGTGTACACACACAAAGAATGTACATCAAACCTTGTACGGTGTGACCTTATTGCTGTAGATCCAATCTGCTAAAACCCACTTGCAGCTACCTCTGTTCTCTCTTCTCCTTGACCTGATGTCTAGATGGAAGTCCTTCTCCAGCTATCTAAGATCTCCATGAGAAAAATACCTTCTCTACTCTCTATGTCAAAACAACCAACCTTCTTTCTTTACCCTAGCGTTGATTTTATAATCTAGAGTTATGACCTAACCCTAGTCTCCAAAGTGATTGACGATTGAGATTACATCTCACCTCACTTGAAACCAATGGCTAAGATTTAATTCACTAATGCTCATAACTTTATCATTTCATTAATAACTTCCGACCAATGACGACTTTCGACCAACATGACTTACAACACCCTTATCCAACACCACCCCACTGGAACATAAGACCTCCGTTTCCGTTTTTGACTCAGAGCGTAACAAATAATCATACTTGATAGACAACTTGGAAGTATGGGAATAAGAGGAAGTCTTCAACTGACATTTATTGGGTATGTGTTATATTCTTTCGAAAATTGATCCCATGTATTATACATTGAAATGGGAGCAAGCAGGGTCTGGGGGGTGCTTTGCACCCCTACGACAAACCTACTTAATTAATTAAATATTTGTTTAATGGATATTAGTTTAATTAATTAATTAATTAATTAATTTCATGATTAAATATTTGTTTAATGGATATTAGTTTAATTAATTAATTAATTAATTTCATGATTAAATATTTGTTTAATGAATTTTAGTTTAATAAATTATTAATTTTTATTTTGGAGACTTAGTGTATCGGTACATGGACTTATTTATGGAAGGGGGGATAAGGTGGTTGAGGTTTAATGGGGGGATAAGGCGGTGAATAATGGGGGAAAGGAGGTTAAGGCAAGGAGAAACACGAGGAAAGGGTGTCTTATTTTGTTTTGGGGTAATATTTTCATATGAGAGAAGGAGAAGGTGAAGAGAGGGAGTTTTTGGACTGGATCTATATTTCTGGATTACTGGCAGCTTGCTTGAGGAATTTCACAGGGGGCGCTTGTTGCTGGGAATTTTGGGCTCAGGGGCCAGGAAACCGTAAGGAATCCTGGGGCTAGGGAGCCAGATAGGCTGTTCCTAGCTGGCTAGGAGGTTAGTTAGTTTTGGGCAGAGCTTCATATTGGGCAGAGTTTCAAAACAACATCAGGTTGAGGTATATATGTTTTATTATCATCATTATTATGCTGTTGTTCATTATTTACATATTCTTCATAACAATTATGCTGAATATGTGGTTTATTATCATGCCACTCATAAATTTTAATTTTGCTGAACATGGTTATATGCTGAATAATGAACTGTAAAGAAGTTAAGATAGCATTTCTCTATTTAAATTTTATGTTTTTAAGGCTCTGTTTGGACATGCCTTACACATGGTATCAGAGATCTAGTTTAAAATCTGGGGCCAAGGGCCTACCTACCCACTTCCATCGCTAGCCTCTACAACTGTATTAGCAAACCTACAAAGCCCCACCTCTCCCCCTTGTTATATTTTATGAAAACAAACACAAATACTGTTTTTTTTCTTTCAAATGGTTGTGTAAGTGTCACAGGTGCAAATACATAAAAGTGTTTCAATCAAACAAACCTGATTGGAACTCCATCAATTTACGAAGCTAAAAGAAATATTCGATTATCATTAACCTTCAGCAGGCCTGTAGAATAATTTATGTCTTATGAATACAAGGGACATAAGTCTCAATCTCATAGTAGCAAAAACCCATTTAAACCTCAGTTTGATACGCATCTTCATAAGTTTTTCAGCTAAAAGTTGTATATCTTGAATTTGCAATGTGTCAATACACATATTGAGAATATAATGTGTCAATACGCATATCAAAAATAGATTTAGATGGGTATAGGCATAGAGAACCATTTCTTACATATAAATACAAGAGAAATGAAGTCACACAGTAGCATAGACCCATTTAAAACTCAATTTATATGCATATCCCTATAGAGTTTTAACTTCAAATTTGTATTTCTCAAGTTTCATAATTTAATACTTTGCACTACACAATGTCTAAATATGTATATCAAATCTAGTTTTAAATGGATATAAACTTACCTAACTTTACAACAAAAAAAACAAAAAACAAAACAAAACCTGCAAACCCTAACCGTGGGCAGAGAAGGGAGTTCGCCTCATTCTTACCATTGGCCACACCCTTCCAAACTGAAATGAGCCGACTTGGCCGTGTCAAAATTCTCCACACATTCTTGGGCTGTATCTCATTCTTGGGTGTTAGTAGGCTACAGGTCATGGATTCCATGGCAATAGCTGGTGTGAATCAAGTAATAAAATATAGCGACATTAACACCAAAATAAGTCCCTCCAGTAATAACCAGATAGATGAAGTGAAAATGGCATGTCTATTGAGTTCTTGACTGTTTAGAAGGAAAGTGGGATGCAATTCTTGTGATTCATCCCACCTATTACGTTCCCATGAAGCCTCCCGACTAATAACAACCAAGATTCGAAGAGTAAGATGTGACCTAACACAAGCCAGGCTCATAGCACAAACAATCTTACTAATATTCAGAAATGGAGGACCACAAGAGTAACATATCAACGAGAGTCTCCTCCATGCAGCTCGAGCATGGCAAGTCATGCCAGAACTTGCAGACATCACAAAAACACCTTTGGTATTATGTGGCCTACAAACATCCCATCGCCCAAGCGTGAATCCCACAACCCAAACGCATAAGGTGCCCGAGACCAAGTGTCAAGCGATGCGGAGGGAGCCCACAATGGGTAACTAACTATGCACTACGCATTCTCATCCCAACCCATAAAATCCATGCACCATACAAGCCAAGCGCCAATTCCACAGGCCTTTACGCAGGCACACTATACAATACACTATACAACACACAAGCACAATACACCAGCCCAACGCAATAGCCCGCGGGCCCATCCCCGAGCTTGATTAGCACGCAAAACACAACACAAGTTAGTCTCAACACCAGGTCAAACACCAAGCGAGTGAACACAACGCCACAACGAGGAGGATCCCACAAGGGGTGCAAAGAGTGCTTAATGCATCATGAGGGAGCCGAATGAAGGAGCCAAATAAGACTTGGGTTAAAAATTGGTTCTATTCCTCCTTCGTGAGAATTGAAACCAAGACCTCTGAGAAAACAACAACTTACACTCTGTGCGCTAGCCATCAAGCGCACGGGCTAAGCACCAAAGTCATCAAGGGAAGAGCCCATGTTCCCTAGCTACCATAGCTCAGAGCCACATGGAGGAGAATCCCATGGGGTCAAGGTGGAGTGCTCTACGTGGCACTAAAGCACCAAGCCAGGAAATTGCAAGACAACACAAAACGACCGGCCTGACAAATCCGAGAGACAATATAAAAATAAAATAAAAGTGAAAACATAAATAGATAGGGAAGTCATAAGAGACTTGGCGAGCTTGCTCAGGCTTTGAAGGCTTCTAGCCATGGCCACATGCCAAGGAGGCATGCAATCCATACCCCATTGAGCCTTTCAAAACAAAAATAACAAACAAAATGTAGATGTAAGAAATAACTGAAGGGTGTAGGATGAAGAGGAACCCTCGGCCTGCAGTTGCAGAGGAAGAGGCGGTTGGGGAGAAATGAAAAATGATTGGGAGTAAGAGCGGGATGAGGGTTTTAGGCACCGAGAGCCCAGGGACACGTGGGCCTCATGCGAGGTCCCACGATACCAACCCCATTCAAATATCTTTAAATATTTGTAATAAAATTAAATAAGAATAATAAAAAAAGAAAGGCGTGAAGGCCAAGCTCCCGCTCCATGCGACCTGCATCCACAACACTAAGTCAACACAATAAATAGGAACAACGCCCAAGAGTCTGCACCAAGTCATATGGGAGAGTAGCTCACGAGAGGCATAATATGCTCAATGCGTAGTTTTAAATTTTATTTATAAGTTTAAATTTAAATTTAAGTTTTAAATTTTATTTAGTAGTAAATATAA
>JASDQU010012522.1:133276-144750 GCA_032191745.1 Picea mariana
CCAACAACCCCAAAGAATATTGAATCCTCACCTCAGGGACATCGTTAAAGAAGAATTACATAAACTGCTAGATGTATATTTTATATATCCTATTTCAGACAGTCAGTGGGTCTCCCCACTAGTGATCGTTCCCCAAAAGAATGGGAAATGGTGAATCTGTGTAGAATATAGAGAACTCAACAAGGCTACCCAGAAGGACCACTTCCCCCTACCTTTTATTGATCAGGTCCTTGATACTTTAGCAAGGAAGAAGTTTTTTTCCTTCCTATATGGTTTTAGTGGCTATAATCAGATCCAGATTGCCCCGAAAGATCAAGATAAGACTACATTCACATGTCCCTGGGGTACCTTTGCATACAAAGTATTTCCCTTTGGATTATGTTATTCTCCAACCACATTCCAGAGGGCCATTTTGAGCATATTTTCTGATCTGATTAATGAAGGGCTTGAGGTTTACATGGATGATTTCACCCCTTATGGAAATGATTTTGATCAAGCTCTAAGCAATCTGGAGAAGGTACTAGAATGATGCATTGCTACCAGATTATGTTTGAGTCATGAAAAATGTCATATGATGATGAATGAAGGTGTGGTACTAGGGAATTATATTTTTGCAAATGGAATTAGGGTAGACCCAACAAAAATTGAGGTAATCCTTAACTTGCCTACACCACATACACAAATTGAGGTACGTAGTTTCCTTGGCGCTTCAGGATACTATCATAGATTCATGGAAAATTTTTCAAAGACCGCTGCACCTTTAAATGCTTTAACTTGTAATGCATAATTTCAATGGTCTGATAAGTGTAATGTGGCATTCACAGGACTTAAACAGTTGATTTCAACAACACCAGTGCTGAGAGGAATGAACTGGAAAATACCATTTCACATCTCGACTGATGCATCAGATATCGCCATAGGCGTTGTCCTTGGACAAGAAGAAGACAAGGAACCTTATGCTATCTATTTTATTAGCAAAAATCTTAGTCCCGCTGAATTAAATTATACAGTAACAAAAAAATAATTTTTAGCTGTTATACATGCTATTAATAAATTTTGTCACTATATATTAGACTATTTGGTTATTCTATATACTGATCATTCTATTATTAAATATTTAGCTAATAAACCTATTACTAATCGATGGGTTACTCGATGGTTATTACTATTGTAGGAATTTGACATCACCATCAAGGATCGACCCAGAAGAGAGAATCTTGTTGCAGACTTCCTGTCTCGTGTACCCAAAATAGATGATTCTTTGACAGTTGAATACCAATTTCCAGACGAACATCTATTTTCTATCACTACTAAGCCACCTTGGTACGCTGATGTGGAAAATTATCTGGCAGGTGAGAAACTACCAGCACACCTATCATTAAGGGAAAGAAAACTGATCGTCCAACGCAGTGCATGATTCATTTGGATTGGTGGATATCTTTTCCACACAGGGGCTGATCTCCATATCCGAAGATGTCCGAGAGATGATGAAATATACGACATACTGAAGGCAGGTCATGATGAGC
The DNA here is from genome assembly GCA_032191745.1 of Picea mariana. Taxonomy (NCBI): domain Eukaryota; kingdom Viridiplantae; phylum Streptophyta; class Pinopsida; order Pinales; family Pinaceae; genus Picea; species Picea mariana. The sequence continues at coordinate 134,803 of JASDQU010012522.1, forward strand.
CTTGCGAAAAACATTTTGCAGACCGTAGGACTGGGCATAAGATCTTACAAATGGGCTATTATTGTCCCTCAATATTTAAAGTCTCAAAGAAATATGTCCAGGCTTGCGACAACTATCAAAGGATGGGTCGACCAGGCCAAGCTGATGAAATGCCCCTGCAAGCACAAGTAGTCGTAGAACCTTTTGAGAGATGGGAACTGGAATTTGTTGGCCCCTTCAACCCGAAGTCAAATCAGAAGGCCTATATATTAGTGGTGACAGACTACATGACCAAATGGGTAGAGGTAAAGGCCTTGTCAAACGCAACAGAGGAAGTAGTCATTAAATTTCTTTTCAAATTGTTTGTATGCTATGGATTACCAAGAGAAGTAATCACTGATGGAGGGTCGGAATTTATAGCTCGTAGAATCACGACCACCTTGAACAATTATCATATTACACACAGAGTTACTTCTCCATACCACCCACAGGAAAACAAGCAAGTAGAAAGCAACAATAATGTCTTGGAGGAAATTTTGACAAAAACAGTCTCAACAAACCGCCAGAATTGGGCAACCGAGCTTCCAAATGCCTTATGGGATTATTGTACAATGTGGAGTAACACCACTAGTTACTCTCCTTATCATTTAGTCTATGGTAAAGAACATATCTTTCCAATTGAGTTTGAGATCAAAACTCTAAGGATGGCCCAGGAGATTGGACTGGATCTTACATAGGCACATAAACAATGCCTACAACAGCTCAATGAGTTGGACTAAGCACACTTGTTCACCCTAGAGCGCACAACTGTTATTCAGCAACAGAGAGCTAACTAGCATGATAAACATATCAAGAAGAAATCATTCCAAAAAGGTGATTGGGTGCTTCTCTATGATTCCAGATTTTAGGATTTTCCGGGAAAATTACAGACAGGGTGGATGGGACCATATGAAATCAATGACGTTCACAATAATGGCACTGTCACTTTAATTACCATCGATGGGTCTGGTTCTCCTTTTCTGGTAAATGGACATCGACTATGATTTACCATCAATCGCCTTCAAAAGAATCCTTTTGCCAAGAAGTAAGTAAGGACCCTACTGTTTAGATTCTAGTTAGTTGGGAAGGTAACCCAACAGCTTCAACTTCATAAATGATGATTTTTATCAGCACTATACATATTGTATATAGCTTTCTTTACAACATTTGATTGAGTTTTTACTTTTTACTTTTTTTTAGGGAAGTCACATGAGAGAACAAGAACTAGAAAAGAGGATTACAATGAATATAATTAGAACTCTTTTCTATTCCTTGCTCCTACCTCACTTCGTAAAAATCATCAAATATAAACCCCATTTTCACAAAATATGAATATGTCATGTTCCGCAACAAAAATCAGGTAACTATAATAAAAGACTAAAACTAACAAACTCTCTAGTGCTTTGATTATTGAATAAACCTACCCATAAATATTGAATGAATTTAGTTGATGACTAATAAATCTTAGATTGACTAAAACATAAATGTCTGCAAGAGGTTTACAATCACTTAAAAGGTCAAAATTTTATGTTGTCGTCCATTCAAACATAACAAATGTCGTTCCCTTTGTGTGATTTTTGTTTCCTTTACGCAAAGTTGTCGTTCATTTGAACATAACAACTGTTGTTCCCTTTGCACGGAGTTGTCGTTCATTCAAATGGAACAACTTTCGTTCCCTTTGTGCAATGGTTGTTCCCTTTGTGTACAATTGCCGTTCATTTGAAAGAAACAATTTTTGTTCCTTCTGTTACGCTGTTTCTCCCTTTATAAATGCTTGTTGTTCCTTTTTCAGATATCGTTGTTCATTCAAAAGGAACAACTGTTGTTCCTTCTACGTTTTTATTGCTGCACCTTTTTCTCAAAAGTCACGATTCTTTGTGAACAACGCATACCATTATTACGTTAGTCACCCCTCTTGGTATGACCTTCACCAATTCCTTCTCATCAACACTAGTTCTGATTTGTCATTTTGTGTGGATCATTTAACATACTTTAGAGAACTATTTTTGGATCAATTTCTCCGAATCATCTTTAAAATTGTTCACAATTCATCAACCACCATAATTCGTTTCTTTCCCCTATATATCCACATATACTTGAATGACAATTGCTTTCTTATCATAAAAGGGATCTTAAACACAATCTTACTTGTCGTTATTACACTTCTTATGCCATCCCTCACTCTTAAGGAGTAGATGAGCCTCCCTTGATAGAGCAAAAAAGAAGAAAACAACAACAACACACTCATCAAAATAAAGTAATTTTTTTTTCCACAAACAATAGGGGGTCTCATCACGAGCCAACCTACCACGATCATCATATAATAACATAAGTGACATTCTCACTATGGATACCACACCAGGCCAATGGCCTTTGGCATTTTTTTCGTCAAAGGACAAGAGGTCTCATCACGAGTTGACTTGTTCACTTTGGTTACGATCTAGTGAGTGGCATTATCATCATCTGGCTACCAAACCAGGATAATGATATTCTTGGAAAAGACAATTCAAACTATTTATTAAGGATATAGGCTCATCTATGGGTTAAAATTAAACCCTGTCGAGGCTATAGACGCCTGCTGGAAGCAGTGGCTCTGCCTGTGGTATTGAAGTTTATCTTAAATACGCCAATTTTTAGTGTGTTCTTATATTTCCTTTTCCAAAACAATGGGGCTATCATTCCGGTTATATCCAATAACCAAGGGAAAGTAACAATGTTATGATATGTGGAATATTTCTAAAACATGTGAACAAATTTAAAATTATTCGGAATCTTTTTCCTCAAATGGTTCTAACGTAAGTACGTCAATTTGAATTTCCCACACAAAATGATGATGGCTCATAATTACCACTAAAAGTGCTTTTTGAAAATTATTGATGATTGTCTTTCTAGCGGCGGTGGTGGCATAGTAATCACACTTCAATGAAACTATATTCCATTATTACGCTCGTACTTTTGATGGTCGAGGTTGACCTTTCCATTTATGGGGGATAAATACTCAACACATTCATCGATAGATTACAATGAGTGCAGTAAATGAGGAAAATTCACAATTTTTATATACATAGTGTTGTTCTATATTTTCTATTTTCTGTTTCAAAAGCTGGTTGAGTTAAGCTACAACAAGGAACGATCGTCGTCTTCACTTGCTCACAGAAAATATGGGTGGCCGAAGTGTGCGTCGGGAACCAACATTAATACAGGTAATTGAGCAGGCAAGAACAATCTTACACCAGCTGGGATGAACAAAGTACTTCAACCGGTTGCAAGGATATGACACGAACATCATGCTCGAATTCTTTTAGAACTTGTAGGGAGGGGTCTCCATGGTTCGAGATATATGAATTCCAGTCATGGAGGAAATCGTAGCAGAGGTTACAGGCCTCCCTAACACAGGCATACAATGGACTGGAACATATACATCTCTCAAAGAAGTTGTAGAATCTTTCGTAGATCTTGGAGAAGAACTTGACAAAAAGGGAAAGGGACTTAACCCTAGTGCTCTCAGTGAGCCATGGAAAGATCTGGCAGGTGTAATACAAAGGCATATCACTTGCAATGGAAGGTATGATTTGATCCGCCCACACCACCTCAAACTGTTAGTAGCTCTCAAACAACGGTTAGTAATCAATTTACCATTTTTTCTAAATACCATGTTACACGAGGTTGCTATAAGAACACATAAGGCCAAGGATCCTGTTACTATCATTAGCCACCATGGATTAGTGAAACTGATAGTAAATAAGTCCCTGAGTCAAACTCAAATAACCTGGGGTGATCTTATTGAGGCCAATAGGCCTCTACAACTGGAACCTCCTGAATTGCATCATGAAAACCCACAACATGGAATTGAGATAGCACAGGAAGGGGTAGACATCGCCCAAATGGAAGTTCCATTACCCTAGACGGAAATTGAGACAGGAAGGGGCAGACATCGCCCAAATGGAAGTTCCATTACCCCAGACGGAAATTGAGACAACACAGGGAGATACCACCCAAATAGAAGTTCCATTACCTCAGCCTGAAATCGAGGCAGAACCCATCCAATTGGCAGAGACTCAGATCTCATAGGCAGAGACATCAAAGAAAAAGAGAAAAAGGACGATTGATGTCCCTAAAGCCTCCACTAAGAAGAAAAGAAGAATAAAAGGGATAGCATAGCTTGGATAAACCTAGGAAATGTTACAAACAGAGAATCCCTCACGGAAAAATATTCAGGAAATTGAATAGACAGAACAAACCTTACAAGGAAATATTCAGGAAAATACCCAGCCATCACTGGAACGCCTTACCGAGCAGGTTTTTAAAAATTACGAAGTAGAAATGGCCTAAGTATTAGGGAAATTAGGGACATCAGTCACCAAAGACACAAGCAGGTCTGAAGCACCAACTTCATCTTCAAACCCTGATGTGGACCTCCCTGACACATAAATGCCATTCCCTGAAGATGAAGAACAGACAGAACCTCACAATGAGGTAAATAGCCTTGTAGAGCAGGCTGAGCACATAGAGGGGACAAAGGAACAATTGTTGACTGATCAAGATGAGGGATACCCTGACATTTCACAAAATCAGAAAATAGTGGGAAAAGGCCACTGCAGAATCAAAAAGTTAAAACAAGAAAACAAGTTGTTGAGAAGAAGGGTTAAAAGGATTAAAGTATTAAAGCATAAAGTTGGAAAAATCAAGGAAATAATTAAATAATTGAGAAAACAATTGGAACTAGCTAACAAGGCCTATGAAAGAAAGAAGACCAAAAGGCCTAGAACCCAGGGAAGGAACCCACTTCCTAGGAGAACAGTCCATACAAGTTCTATAGGGACATAGACATAGTTTCCTATCCCTGAAGAGACAACAGAAATGGAACCTCAAACTGAGATTCTGGTAGTAGAGGAAGCAACAGTTCAAAATGAAGAAGTGACTCCTTTGGAGGTACATGAAGTGGAACCTCAAACAGGGGCTCCAACAGCAGAAGAGACATCTTTCCAACTTGAGGAACTGCTTCCTGCAAACTCCCTTGCACCCCTAGAGAAAATTGATGCAGATGCCCAAACAGATTCCCCAACCATAGAAGATGCAGTTGTTCAGACCGAGTGAGTATTTCAGTCTCCGAAACAGAGTACCATCATTGATATATTGGGAACAGAGTTGGTGCAAACCCAAAAGACCTTAACACAGTGAAGAAATGAGATGGCCACTATGGCATAATATCAAAAGGTCGTTAAACAACTTAAGACCATATCAGCAACAAAAAATGAAATGTTTGTTGAGATTACTAGAGCCCAAGGGAAAACAAAGAAAGTCCAAAACCAATTAGAAAAAGCTTTGGAGAAAATCAAAGATATTTGTGATGTCTACATTGATGCAATAGATTGCAGGGCTCTTGCCACCAATTATACATTGTTTTTATTAGAACATTATTTGTTGCTGAGGGTTAAATCCATTAGAGCAGGTAAACCAATTAAATTCACCACTGTCTTCGAGTTCGTTTCATGTTTTAGAGAAGAGGAAGAGAAAGTGCAATACTTTCTATGTGAGCTTTACCTCCATAACTTCATCTTGGAAGATAACATGAAATAGAACCTTGGTCGTTTTATTGGGGACATATAGTTCCAAGCCTTTTTTTCCTTCACCAAAAACCAAATCAAATGGGGAAAAGCACATAAGACCTTTCTGAAAAGGGAGACTGGGTTAGATCTTTGGATTAGAGGGGAACCTCCAAAATCCTTCCCAGCCATCATGCATCACAGAACATTTATGAAGAGGGAAGGTGTGGTAGATTCTTTGGCCCATATCCACCGACAAGTTACACGTTCAAGCATAGCATATTTTAGGGAACTTAAAGAAGAATCTCTTGCTGCTTCCATACTAACATGGGATGCCTCCTCCAATGAAGTCAAGAGCAGGGAACCCTTTGGTTTCAAAAACTTTTTTGCAGCTACCTTTAGAGTGGAAAGGTACACCATAATGATCTAGGAGGAAGGGCCTGCATGGACTGGGTGCATATATAGTCCTCCTATCATTTGGTTTCCCCCAGAAGGTTATCAGAAATATTATCAAATTAATAGGAAGAGGGAAGAAGCTGCTTTTGGAGAGCTCAACCGCAAGAATGGGTTCAGGGAACCTGGTGAACCAACCTCTCCTCCTTACAACATTACTGCTTTACATGTAAGATCTCAACTTGCATGAGGACATGCAAGAAGGTAAGCTGGGGGGTATGTTGAGTTGTGAAAAGGTACAAATATCCTCCTTATTTCTATGGTTCGTGATGAAATCTTGATTGAGTTTTTTTGTTAATTAGGAATAATTAGGATAGAAAATGATTAAAATGTCTTCTAGAAATATTATTGAGTAATGTTAGATAAATTCTAATATTCGGTTGGAATTGTTTGATTTTAGCGCAGGAATGGATAAATTTTGTTAAACCCAAGATAACTAAGGATATTTTGAAGATACGAAGATTGTTGAAGGTTGAAGACATGAGGCACAAAGAAGTTTGGAGGAAGATTGATTCCATATTTTGTAAACCTTATAAATAGTAAAATAAATCCCGAGGATCTCTCGATCCTCAGGAATTCTTAATTTACCCATATCATTGTAATATACAGAGGGTAATGAATGAGAGAAGGAGAATAATTATTTCTAAATCTTTAGAACTTAGAATTTCTCTGCGCAAGCAGTTTTTGTAGATATTGTACCAGTTATGGAATTAATAGAAGCTTTGAGCATTTTCATCATTTTTGCATACTGAGTTTCTAGTAGCAGTGCTTCTGAGGACCAAGGGCCCAGTCTGAAGGAGTTACTGTCTCAATCTGTAATTGTATTAGCTTTATTTATGTTCTGTGAATTAAATCTCTTTTGCAATAGTTAAGATAAATGCATGAGTGTGTTAATGATTTTATGTTGTTTTCTTACAGAAGATAGGCGTTTCAATTGAATGTTATCGATTGTTCTTCCAGTTTTCACTGTTGCAGTTTACTTCTTGATAGTTCCTCTCATTATCATACGCGTTGTTCTTTTCGCTTAAATTAATATTTGTTGTTCCTTTCGCTTAAATTAGTAATTGTTGTTCCTTTCAGTTAAATTAGTATTTGTTGTTCCTTTTGGTTAGATTACAATTGTTGTTCCTTTCGGTTAAGTACAGTCATTGTTCCTTTTCATAGATATAGTAATTCTCTACTTCTTTTCAACAGGTTAAATGATCACCGATAGATCAATTTATCAAACTTTTCATGAATTCAATTACTATCTCTTAATTAGATCAATTCAACAATTCAATTAATGCCTTTAAATTCATAGCATGTTGTAGATCATATTTCAATTCTGTTAAGATCTTAGTTTCATATTTTTAATGAATGTGTGAGGAACTTGATTGTTGATAAACTCAGATTTACTTTAACTACATGATTGTAGCCTCTACAATTATCTGCATAGACTTTGCTGACATTCTTGAGATAAAAAGACGAATCCTCGGGTTGATAAATTAATGTTAACTAAGGTTGTTTTTAGGACAACTTTAGAGCCCAACACTCATGCCCTCGACTAATTACTCCTGTTGCCCTCTTTTTCATTTCACTTGACATGGAACCCTAACTCTTACAAATTCACTAAACTCTAATTCGTTCCATAGAACAATGAGATGAGGTGAGAAGGGTTCGTTATAGTTTCTCTAGTATGGATTCACTGGATTCATCCATTTGACTTGCAATCCTCTTGCGAGATGAAGGAGCCGCCATGGCTCCAACTAAAAATGAGACATACCTACAACCATCTATGCATGCTTGAAGATGAGTATTCTCACAACACTGAATGAATATATGTGTGGAATGCGATTCACTTGGTCTGCGAAACATTCAATTGATTTTGGAGACCATTCATTATTCATTTACATTGTCCACCTTTGCAAGCTATATCTCATTTTCCTAACTATCAGTTCACAAGTTTGTTGCTACTTCACGTGAGTGAAGGTGGCATAAAATGTATTCTCTAATTATCATCGTCGATGTAGTGCTAACTGGAAAAGAGAACTATAGAGAATGGCATAGAAAGATCAAAATCACATTGATATTCAACAACTTGTGGAATGGTATTTGTGAAGCAACAACTGCCAATGAAGAAGAAGTCAAATCAACTACTACTGAAGATGAATTAGAAGCAAAGTCTAAGAGTAGTATACCAACCATTACTATATCAAACAAATAACTTTCCATATGGAGGGACAAAGACTATAAAACATATGTTGTGATTTCTGCAATAGAAAGTGAAGAGGTGAGCCATCATATTTCTTCAATTAAGGACTCCTATAGTACTTTGAAGAGATTAAATGAATTGTATGATACACACTCAAAACTGGAACATATAGCATTGATGGTGAAGCTCTTCAACCTAGAGTGGAAGAATGATGACCCTATGGCTTTCACTTTTGAGATCAAAGACATAATGCATGACATTGATTCCATTAGCGTGAATATATATCTCCCTTTCACAACCTTCATTAAGGCCCTCTACCCTATATATTCTCACTACCTTGAATTGCTGCAAGCAAGTGGTCAAATGAAATCCGTCACATTTGAAAAGTTGGTGGAGAAAGTTGCAGAACATGAGAAAGCCTTTGGAAAGAAGTCAATCCATTCCATCGGCAAGACCGCGTGCCTTGCTTATAAAGAGAAGAGTCAATCACATGATTATTCTATAGGATAAGGTAACAACACATGATGTGCAAGAAATACGTTTAGAGACAAGGGGGGTAGACACAAACAAGGTGATAAATCCAATCTTCACTGTACCCATTGCAAAAATAATGGGTCACATGAAGCGAATGATTGCGTAGTTCCATGGGAGAATATCAAAGAAGACAAACATAATCAGAAACATGCAAAAGGTAAAAATTCAGAACCAACAAAAGGTAAACCACCTGAATCTGTTCATTACATTGTTGCCCATTACAATATAGGAGTAACTGAAGATTTGTTTAACACTTCATATACTCCTTGGAGAGATGCATGGATTCTTGACACAAGTGCAACCTCCCAGGTGAAATTCCAAAGAGACTTCTTTGAATACTTCAATGACAATGTAGATGGTGTAATGTATTTTCCAGATAAATCGAGTCTCACACCTTCACGAATGGGCACCATTAGGCTTAAGTTGCTTGGACTCCTATATTTTCTTCTACATAATGTGCTCTATATTCCTGAGTTTCAAAGGAACTTGCTATCCCTTGTGCACATCTGACAACAAGGCCACTTTGTTCACATGTTCGATGGAAAATTTGAAATAAGGAAGGATTCTGACAACATGGTTGTCATGACTGGAACAAAATGTGTAAGATTGCTGAAATTGAAAGGGACATCTGCATGTACACAAAATGTTCCATACCTCTCTCATCATAGTGAAGGTATAATTCCATCTAGTCTTTTGTGGCCTACTAGATTTGGCCATATTAATTATGACCATCTCCGTTTGTTGAGAAAGAATGGTGTTTATGGTTTTCTTACTATTCCTAGGAAATTGAAGCAATGCGATGTTTGATTCTACTTCTAGAGCATATAGAAAACTTGAACTGATTCATTGTGATTTATGTGTCCCTATGCATGTTCCTTCTACAAATGAAAATAAATATATCATGTCTTTTATTGATGATTGCATCAAGATGTGTTGGGTGTACTTGTTGAAAGATAAATCACAAGCTTTTGAAACTTTTAAAAAATTTCATGTACGGATTTAAAATTAATCTCAGTCTCCTATTGGCTCTCTTTGCAGTGATAAAAGGAAAACAATACACATCTGATGAATTTGAAAGCTACCTTCTCCAACATGGGATCAATCATCAAACCATAGTTCCATACAATCCTCAAAAAAACAATGTAGCTAAACGAATGAACATGACACTCCTAAATATGGTTCGTTCCATGATGTTTTTGAAGAATG
>JASDQU010012522.1:144770-156552 GCA_032191745.1 Picea mariana
ACCCTAATGTTAAGATTCTAGCTAGTTGGGAAGGTAACCCAACAGCTTCAACTTCATAAATGATGATTTTTATCAGCACTATACATATTGTATATAGTTTTCTTTACAACATTTGATTGAGTTTTTACTTTTTACTTTTTTTTAGGGAAGTCACATGAGAGAACAAGAACTAGAAGAGACGATTATAATGAATATAATTAGCACTCTTTTCTGTTCCTTGCTCCTACCTCACTTCGTAAAAATCATCAAATATAAACCCCATTTTCACAAAATATGAATATGTCATGTTCCGCAACAAAAATCAGGTAACTATAATAAAAGACTAAAACTAACAAACCCTCTAGTGCTTTGATTATTGAATAAACCTACCCATAAATATTGAATGAATTTAGTTGATGAATAATAAATCTTAGATTCACTAAAACATAAATGTCTACAAGAGGTTTACAATCACTTAAAAGGTCAAAATTTTATGTTGTCGTCCATTCAAACATAACAAATGTCGTTCCCTTTGTGTGATTTTTGTTTCCTTTACGTGAAGTTGTCATTCATTCGAACAAAACAACTATTGTTCCCTTTACACGGAGTTGTCGTTCATTCGAATGGAACAACTTTCGTTCCCTTTGTGCGATGGTTGTTCCCTTTGTGTACAATTGTCGTTCATTTGAAAGAAACAATTTTTGTTCCTTCTGTTACGGTGTTGCTCCCTTTATAAATTCCTGTTGTTCCTTTTTCAGATATCGTTGTTCATTCGAAAGGAACAACTGCTGTTCCTTCTACGTTTTTATTGCTGCACCTTTTTCTCAAAAGTCACGATTCTTTGTGAACAACGCATACCATTATTACGTTAGTCACCCCTCTTGGTATGACCTTCACCAATTCATTCTCATCAACACTAGTTCTGATTTGTCATTTTGTGTGGATCATTTAACATACTTTAGAGAACTATTTTTGGATTAATTTCTCCGAATCATCTTTAAAATTGTTCACAATTCATCAACCACCATAATTCGTTTCTTTCCCCTATATATCCACATATACTTGAATGACAACTGCTTTCTTATCATAATAAGGAATCTTAAACACAATCTTACTTGTCGTTATAACACTTCTTACGCCATCCCTCACTCTTAAGGAGTAGATGAGCCTCCCTTGATAGAGCCTAAAAAAAACAAAAAAAAAACAACAACACACTCATCAAAATAAAACAAATTTTTTTTCCACAAACAATAGGGGGTCTCATCACGAGCCAACCTACCACGATCATCATATAATAACATAAGTGACATTCTCACTATGCATACCACACCAGGCCAATGGCCTTTGGCATTTTTTTTCGTCAAAGGACAAGAGGTCTCATCACGAGTTGACTTGTTCACTTTGGTTACGATCTAGTGAGTGGCATTATCATCATCTGGCTACCAAACCAGGATAATGATATTCTTGGAAAAGACAATTCAAACTATTTATTAAGGATATAGGCTCATCTATGGGTTAAAAGTCAACCCTGTCGAGGCTATAGACGCCTGCTGGAAGCAGTGGCTCTGCCTGTGGTATCGAAGTTTATCTTAAATACGCCAATTTTTAGTGTGTTCTTATATTTCCTTTTCTAAAACAATGGGGCTATCATTCTGGTTATATCCAATAAACAAGGGAAAGTAACAACATTATGATATGTGGAATATTTCTAAAACATGTGAACAAATTTAAAATTATTCGGAATCTTTTTCCTCAAACGGTTCTAACGTAAGTATGTCAATTTGAATTTCCCACACAAAATGATGATGGCTCATAATTACCACTAAAAGTGCTTTTTGAAAATTATTGATGATTGTCTTTCTAGCGGCGACGGTGGCATAGTAATCACACCTCAATGAAACTATATGCCATTATTACACTCGTACTTTTGATGGTCAAGGTCGACCTTTCCATTTATGGGGGATAAATACTCAGCACATTCATTGATAGATTACAATGAGTGCAGTAAATGAGGAAAATTCACAATTTTTATATACATAGTGTTGTTCTATATTTTCTATTTTCTGTTTCAAAAGCTGGTTGAGTTAAGATACAGCAAGGAACGATCGTCGTCTTCACTTGCTCACAGAAAATATGGGTGGCCGAAGTGTGCGCCGGGAACCAACATTAATACAGGTAACTGAGCAGGCAAGAACAATCTTACACCAGCTGGGATGGACAGAGTATTTCAACCGGTTGCAAGGATATGACACGAACATCACGCTTGAATTCTTTTAGAACTTGTAGGGAGGGGTCTCCATGGTTCGAGATATATGAATTCCAGTCACGGAGGAAATTGTAGCAGAGGTTACAGGCCTCCCTAACATAGGCATACAATGGAATGGAACATATACATCTCTTAAAGAAGTTGTAGAATCTTTTGTAGATATTGGAGAAGAAATTGACAAAAAGGGAAAGGGACTTAACCCCAGTGCTCTCAGCGAGCCATGGAAAGAACTGGCAGGTGTAATACAGAGGCATATCACTTGCAATGGAAGGTATGATTTGATCCACCCACACCACCTCAAACTGTTAGCAGCTCTCAAACAACGGTTAGTAATCAATTTACCATTTTTTCTAAATACCATGTTACACGAGGTTGCTATAAGAACACATAAGGCCAAGGATCCTGTTACTATCATTAGCCACCATGGATTAGTGAAACTGATAGTAAATAAGTCCTCGAGTCAAACTCAAATAACCTGGGGTGATATTATTGAGGCCAATAGGCCTCTACAACTGGAACAACCTGAATTGCATCATGAAAACCCACCACATGGAATTGAGATAGCACAGGAAGGGGCAAACATCGCCCAAATGGAAGTTCCATTACCCCAGCCGGAAATTGAGACAACATAGGGAGATACCACCCAAATAGAAGTTCCATTACCTCAGCCTGAGATCGAGGCAGAACCCATCCAATTGGCAGATACTCAAATCTCATAGGCAGAGACATCAAGGAAAAAGAGGAAAAGGACGATTGATGTCCCTAAATCCTCCACTAAGAACAAAAGAAGAATCAAAGGGATAGCATAGCCTGGATAAACCTAGGAAATGTTACAAACAGAGAATCCCTCATGGGAAAATATTCAGGAAATTGAACAGACAGAACAAACCCTACAAGGAAATATTCAGGAAAATACCCAGCCATCACTAGAACGCCTTACCGAGTAGGTTTTTAAAAATTACGAAGTAGAAATGGCCTAAGTATTAGGGAAATTAGGGACATTAGTCACCAAAGACACAAGCAGGTCTGAAGCACCAACTTCATTCTCAAACCCTGATGTGGACCTCCCTGACACAGAAATGCCATTCCCTGAAGATGAAGAACAGACAGAACCTCATAATGAGGTAAATAGCCTTGTAGAGCAGGCTGAGCACATAGAGGGGACAAAGGAACAATTGTTGACTGATCAAGATGAGGGATACCCTGACATTTCACAAAATCAGAAAACAGTGGGCAAAGGCCACTGCAGAATCAAAAAGTTAAAACAAGAAAACAAGTTGTTGAGAAGAAGGGTTAAAAGGATTAAAGTATTAAAGAATAAAGTTGGAAAAATCAAGGAAATAATTAAATAATTGAGAAAACAATTGGAACTAGCTAACAAGGCCTATGAAAGAAAGAAGACCAAAAGGCCTAGAACCCAGGGAAGGAACCCACTTCCTAGGAGAACAATACATACAAGTTCTATAGGGACATAGAGATAGTTTCCTGTCCCTGAAGAGACAACATAAATGGAACCTCAAACTGAGATTCCGGTAGTAGAGGAAGCAATAGTTAAAAATGAAGAAGTGACTCCTTTGGAGGTACATGAAGTGGAACCTCAAACAGGGGCTCCAACAGTAGAAGAGACATCTTCCCAACTTGAGGAACTGCTTCCTGCAAACTCCCTTGCACCCCTGAGAAAATTGATGCAGATGCCCAAACAGATTCCCCAACCACAGAAGATGCAGTTGTTCAGACCGAGTGAGTATTTCAGTCTCCAAAACAGAGTACCATCATTGATATATTGGGAACAGAGTTGGTGCAAACCCAAAAGACCTTAACACAGTGCAGAAATGAGATGGTCACTATGGCATAATATCAAAAGGTTGTTAAACAACTTAAGACCATATCAGCAATAGAAAATGAAATGTTTGTTGAGCTTACCAGAGCCCAAGGGAAAATAAAGAAAGTCCAAAACCAATTAGAAAAAGCTTTGGAGAAAATCAAAGATATTTGTGATGTCTACATTGATGCAATAGATTGCAGGGCTCTTGCCACCAATTATACATTGTTTTTATTAGAACATTATTTGTTGCTGAGGGTTAAATCCATTAGAGCAGGTAAACCAATTAAATTCACCACTGTCTTCGAGTTCGTTTCATGTTTTAGAGAGCAGGAAGAGAAAGTGCAATACTTTCTATGAGCTTTACCTCCATAACTTCATCTTGGAAGATAAAAGGAAATAGAACCCTGGTCCTTTTATTGGGGACATATAGTTCCAAGAATTTTTTTCCTTCACCAAAAACCAAATCAAATGGGCAAAAGCACATAAAACCTTTATGAAAAGGGAGACTGGGTTAGATCTTTGGATCAGAGGGGAACCTCCAAAATCCTTCCCAGCCATCATGCATCACATGACATTTATGAAGAGGGAAGGTGTGGTAGATTCTTTGGCCCCTATCCACCAACAAGTTACGTGTTCAAGCATATCATATTTTAGTGAACTTAAAGAAGAATCTCTTGCTACTTCCAAACTAAGATGGGATGCCTCCTCCAATGAAGTCAAGAGCAGGGAACCCTTTGGTTTCAAAAACTTTTTTGCATCTACCTTTAGAGTGGAAAGGTACACTAGAATGATCCAGGAGGAAGGACCTGCCTGGATTGGGTGCATATATAGTCTGCCTATCATTTGGTTTCCCCCAGAAGGTTATCAAAAAGATTATCAAATTAATAGGAAGAGGGAAGAAGTTGATTTTGGAGAGCTCAAACACAAGAATGGTTTCAGGGAACCTGGTGAACCAACCTCTCCTCCTTACAACATTATTGCTTTACATGTAAGATCTCAACTTGCATGTGGACATGCAAGAAGGTAAGCTGGGGGGTATGTTGAGTTGTGAAAAAGGTACAAATATCCTCCTTATTTCTATGGTTCGTGATGAAATCTTGATTGACTTTTTCTGTTAATTAGGAATAATTAGGATAAAAAATGATTAAAATGTCTTCTAGAAATATTATTGAGTAATGTTAGATAAATTCTAATATTCGGTTGGAATTGTTTGATTTTAGCGCAGGAATGGAGAAATATTGTCAAACCCAAGATAATGAAGGAGATTTTGAAGATATGAAGACTGTTGAAGGTTGAAGACATAAGGCGCAAAGCAGTTTGGAGGAAGATTGATTCCATATTTTGTAAACCTTATAAATAGTAAAATAAATCCTAAGGATCTCTCGATCCTTAGGAATGCTTAATTTACCCATATCATTGTAATATGTATAGGGTAATGAATGAGACAAGGAGAAGAATTATTTCTAAACCTTCAGAACTCGGAATTGCTTTGCACAAGCAGTTTTTGAAGATATTGTACCAGTTATGGAATTAATAGAAGCTTTGAGCGTTTTTATCATTTTTGCATACTGAGTTTCTAGTAGTAGTGCTTCTGAGGACCAAGGGTCCAGTCTGAAGGAGTTACTGTCTCAATCTGTAATTGTATAAGTTTTATTTATGTTCTGTGAATTAAATCTCTTTTGCAATAGTTAAGATAAATGCATGAGTGTGTTAATGATTTTAAGTTGTTTTCTTACAGAAGATAGGCGTTTCAATTGAATGTTATCGATTGTTGTTCCATTTTTCACTGTTGTAGTTTACTTCTTGACAGTTCCTCTCATTATCATACGCATTGTTCTTTTCGCTTAAATTAACATTTGTTGTTCCTTTCGCTTAAATTAGCATTTGTTGTTCCTTTCGCTTAAATTAGTAATTGTTGTTCCTTTCGGTTAAATTAGTATTTGTTGTTCCTTTCTGTTAGATTACAATTGTTTTTCCTTTCGGTTAAGTACAGTCATTGTTCCTTTTCATAGATATAGTAATTCTCTACTTCTTTTCAACAGGTTAAATGATCGCCGATAAATCAATTTATCAAACTTTTCATGAATTCAATTACTATCTCTTAATTAGATCAATTCAACAATTCAAGTAATGCCTTTAAATTCACATCATGTTGTAGATCATATTTCAATTCTGTTAAGATCTTAGTTTTAGAGTTTTAACGAATGTGTGAGGAACTTGATTGTTGATAAACTCAGATTTACTTTAACTACATGATTTTAGCCTCTACAATTATCTGCATAGACTTTGCTGACATTCTTGAGATAAAAAGACGAATCCTCGGGTTGATAAATTAATGTTAACTAAGGTTGTTTTTAGGACATCTTTAGAGCCCAACACTCATGCCCTCGACTAATTACTCCTGTCACCCTCTTTTTCATTTCACTTGACATGAAACCCTAACTCCTACAAATTCACTAAACTCTAATTCGCTCCATAGAACAATGAGATGAGGTGAGAAGGGTTCGTTACAGTTTCTCTAGTATGGATTCACTGGATTCATCCATTTGACTTGAAATCCTCTTGCGAGATGCAGGAGCCGCCATGGCTCCAACTAAAAATGAGACATACCTACAACCATCTACACATGCTTGAAGATGAGTATTCTCACAACACCGAATGAATATATGTGAAATTCCATCCCCGTGAGGCATTTTTTGGATTTGAAAGTTGCATGTCTAAATAGTGGTGGGATGCGATTCACTTGGTCTACGAAACATTCAATTGATTTTGGAGACCATTCATTGTTCATTTACATTGTCCACCTTTGCAAGCTATATCTCATTTTCCTAACTATCGGTTCACAAGTTTGCTGCTACTTCATGTGAGTGAAGGTGGCAGAAAATGTATTCTCTAATTATCATCATCGATGTAGTGCTGACTGGAAAAGAGAACTATAGAGAATGGCACAGAAAGATCAAAATCACATTGATATTCAACAACTTGTGGAATGGTATTTGTGAAGCAACAACTGCCAATGAAGAAGAAGTCAAATCAACTAGTACTGAAGATGAATTAGAAGCAAAGTCGAAGAGTAGTAGACCAACCATTACTATATCAAACAAAGAACTTTCCATATGGAGGGACAAAGACTATAAAACATATGTTGTGATTTCTGCAATAGAAAGTGAAGAGGTGATCCATCGTATTTCTTCAATTAAGGACTCCTATAGTACTTTGAAG
This sequence comes from Picea mariana, assembly GCA_032191745.1. Classification (NCBI taxonomy): domain Eukaryota; kingdom Viridiplantae; phylum Streptophyta; class Pinopsida; order Pinales; family Pinaceae; genus Picea; species Picea mariana. Next base: position 152,063 of record JASDQU010012522.1, read on the forward strand.
AGATTAAATGGCTTGTATGATACACACTCAAAACTGGAACATATACCATTGATAGTGAATCTCTTCAACCTAGAGTGGAAGAATGATGACCCTATGGCTTTCACTTTTGAGATCAAAGCCATAATGCATGACATTGATTCCATTAGGGTGAATATATATCTCCCTTTTACAACCTTCATTAAGGCCCTCTACCCTATATATTCTCACTACCTTGAATTGCTGCACGTAAGTGGTCAAATGAAATCCATCACATTTGACAAGTTGGTGGAGAAAGTTGCAGAACATGAGAAAGCCTTTGGAAAGAAGTCAACCCATTCCACCGGCAAGACCGCGTGCCTTGCTTATAAAGAGAAGAGTCAATCACATGATTCTTCTAGAGGAGAAGGCAACAAAACATGACGTGGAAGAAATACTTTTAGAGACAAGGGGGGTAGACACAAACAAAGTGATAAATACAATCTTCACTGTATCCATTGCAAAAATAATGGGTCACATGAAGCGAATGATTGCATAGTTCCATGGGAGAATATCAAAGAAGACAAACATAATAAAAAACATGCAAAAGGTAAAAATTTAGAACCAACAAAAGGTAAACTACCTGAATCTGTTCATTACATTGTTGCCCATTACAATATAGGAGTAACTGAAGATTTGTTTAACACTTCATATACTCCTTGGAGAGATGCATGGATTCTTGACACAAGTGCAACCTCCCACGTGAAATTCCAAAGAGACTTCTTTGAATACTTCAATGACAATGTAGATGGTGTAATGTATTTTGCAGATAAATCAAGTCTCACGCCTTCACGAATGGGCACCATCAGGCTTAAGTTGCTTGGACTCCTAGATTTTCTTCTACATAATGTGCTCTATATTCCTGAGTTTCAAAGGAACTTGCTGTCCCTTGTGCACATCTGACAACAAGGCCACTTTTTTCACATGTTCGATGGAAAATTTGAAATAAGGAAGGATTCTGACAACATGGTTGTCATGACTGGAATATAATGCGTAAGACTGCTGAAATTGAAAGGGACATCTGTATGTACACAAAATGTTCCATACCTCTCTCATCACAGTGAAGGTATAATTCCATCTAGTCTTTTGTGGCCTATTAGATTTGGTCATATTAATTATGACCATCTCCGTTTGTTGAGAAAGAATGGTGTTTATGGTTTTCCTACTATTCCTAGGAAATTGAAGCAATGTGATGTTTGATTCTACTTCTAGAGCATATAGAAAACTTGAACTGATTCATTGTGATTTATGTGGCCCTATGCATGTTCCTTCTGCAAATGAAAATAAATATATCATGTCTTTTATTGATGATTGCATCAGGATGTGTTGGGTGTACTTGTTGAAAGATAAATCACAAGCTTTTGAAACTTTTAAAAAATTTCATGTACGGATTTAAAATTAATCTCAGTCTCATATTGGCTCTCTTCGCAGTGATAAAGGAATATAATACACATCTGATGAATTTGAAAGCTACCTTCTCCAACATGGGATCAATCATCAAACCATAGTTCCATACAATCCTCAACAAAACAGTGTATCTAAATGAATGAACACGACACTCCTAAATATGGTTTGTTCCATGATGTTTTTGAAGAATGTAAAATTGATGTATTGAGATGATGCATTTCTATGCGTAGTTTATGTGAAAAACATATATCCATCTTGTGCTCTTAAAAAATAGACTCCTTATGGAATGTGGTATGGCCACATTCCTTCGACGAGGCATCACAACGTCTTTGGTTCCACCTGCTATGCCTTGATTCATAAAAAAGAAAAAAAAAACTTGATGCATGGAGTTAGAAGTGAATCTTCTTGGGGTACTCAAATACCACCAAGGGATATCTTCTTTATGATGAGACGAATAAGAAATTCATCCTTTCCAGAGATGTAATCTTTCTTGAATCCTCCAAGAATGACAAAATTGTTGAGAGACAACTTGATCATCTAGACAAATTCAATTGTGTAAAGACATATCATGAATTTGATGATGAGATCCCACATCTTGAAGGGGGGATCCCTATATTGGGTCAATATTTGAAATCTCCTTTTGAAGCACCATCTCCCCCACATGAAGAAGTTGTAGCCACTTCATTAGAACATGAAGTTCATTTCGATGATGTGATTGAGAGGATTGAAAATCTTAGTCTTGATGATAACTCAAAACCATCTCAATCAACTAAGCAACTTGGACCATCTCAGAAAGGTCCACCAAAATGGCTCACAAAAACACTTGAAATCGTTCATCTTGATGAGGTTGGAAAGACAGGAATCAGAATTTTCTCAAGACAAGATGGAGGTAATGTAGATAATTCAAACTCATGTGATGTAGATGACATGGATGTTTCATATGATGTGAGTTGAGTTTATCTACTAACCTTGAACCGACTTCCTTCGAAGAAGCCACTTCTTATGATGAATGGAAAGAAGCTATGCATAAGGAATATGATGCTCTCATCAAGAATATGACATGGAAGTTGGTGGACCTACTATTTGGCACCAAACCAATCGAATGCAAGTGGGTATTCAAGAACAAGTACAAACCAGATGGCTCACTTGAAAGCACAAAGCAAGGGTTGTGGAAAAATGATTTGCATAGAAATAAGGTGTTGATTATGAGGAGAGTTTCCCCCCCAGAACAAAATGGCCTACCATATGTACTCTATTTTCCATGGGAACACAAAATGGATGGAAAATTCATCAAATGGATGTGAAGATCGCTTTCTTGAATGGGGACTTGAAAGATTCATGTCTCAACTAGAAGGTTGTGTTGTGAAGGGACGAGAACACAAGGTATGCAAGCTCATCAAATCCTTATATGGCCTGAAACAAGCATCACGATCATCTTATGAAAAGTTAATTGAGCATCTTCTTAAATTGAATTTCAAGCATTTCAATCTTGATGATGCAACTTTGTTTGTCAAGAAAATTGGAAAAACTGTTGTATATCTTGTAGTATATGTAGATGATATGTTGATAACAAGGAACAATGAAAGCTACATTGCATCCATAAAGAAAGAGTTGAAGAAATACTTTGAGATGACAAATTTGAGATATTTTCACTACTACTTGGGCATTGAAGTGATTCAAAATCCAAAGTACATATTAATCTCCTAGAAGAAGTACATTGGAGAAATGTTGAACAAGTTTGGCATGGCTGTGTAATCATGTTTCTATTCCAATGGAACAAAATTTGAAACTCACATCAAAAGAAGGGAATGAATTTGAGGATACAACCACGTACAAACAACTTGTGGGAAATCTTATCTATCTTACTACCACCATAGCAAACATTTCATTTGTTGTTTGGATTCTTTCCAGGTTCATGCAAAAGCCTTGTGAAGGAAATTGGTCTGTTGCAAAAAGAGTTCTAAAATACTTGAAGGGAACATAAGATTTTGGACTTTGGTACTCTAAGGTGGATGACTTCAACCTGATTGGATATTCTAATTCTGACTTTGTTGGGGATAAGGAAAATTGAGTGTCAACTTCGGGCTATCTCATGAGTCTTGGATCAACAGTTGTCTCCTGGAGATCACACAAATAGTCAGTTTCAACATATTCCACAACAGAGGAAAAATATCTGGTAGTTGTAGAAGCGACGAAAGAGATTGTGTGGCTCAGAAAAATACTTGAATGTTTGCAAGAGAAACACACAAATTCTACTCCTCTTCTAGTTGACAATAGTTTTGCAATCAAGTTGGCCAAAAATACCAGATTCCATGATCGAACTAAGCACATCAACACAAAGAATCATCTGATTCGTTATCATGTAGAGGCCAAGACTATTCACTTGATACATTGTTCCACAAATGAGCAAATTGTGGACATCTTCACCAAAGCACTTGGAAGAGAAAAAATTGTAAAGTTTAGAATGGTACTTGGACTCACAAACACCCCTTTGGATTAATGGGGGGAATGTTGAACATGTAATCTTTAGGATTACGGTTATTGTAATTATTGTAAATATGAAGAGTCACAAGTGATATGAAGAATCACTCATTAGGAAATACCAACAGTCAATTACAATGTATTTATAAACCTCTCATGCTAATGCAAAACATAAGTGTGGATTTACAAGTTCTACCAATATTTGACCTAACAATACCTTTAAATATTTAAAATTTTAAAATTTCTCATTACAATGATTTTTTTTTCTTCATAATTAATAATTAATATTGCATAAAGTTTCAATTTCAATTGTACATGTACATGGAAATAGAACAATCACATTCATTCATCTAAGTTACACTTATCAAGGATCTTAGTTGTCTCTCGCACAATACTATCAACTTTGGTCCCAATGGTATAAGATGATTAAACATCTATCACAATTGCATTGGATTTGTTTAATATGTAGTGCTATTTGAAAAGGACATAAGTTCCTATTACGACCTTAAACTTAAAATGTGATCATGAGTTTATGGTGTCATATATATATATATATATATATATATATATATATATATATAAAAGTT